>PVHX01002393.1:0-169691 GCA_004024805.1 Geosciurus inauris | reverse complement strand
TGCTCACTGAGGCCCACGTTGTCTGACAACCTGATTTCTCATTTGAAATGTGAATTTCCATTCCACTGCTGCAGTTTATCCCTGAGGATGGTGGTGAACCTTGCTGCAGAAGACAAAGGACAAAGGGTCTGCCCAGTAAGGGACGGAAATGGTAAAGAAGTAGAGGCTCCTCTCTCTTCCTGTAGACAGACCTGTCCTACCTGGTGGTGAAGATGGTTGGGCTCATTCTAAAGTCGCATCCTTCCAGCTCTGTGGAGAAAGGCAGATCTCTTATTGTCTTGTTCAAACCTGGGGAAGAAACCAGCTGTGGGAATGCCATTCAGGAGGCGGCCCCACAGTGACTCCCCTAAATATGTTGCCCCTGGAGACTCAGCGCTCAGCCCGCCTCCCCTCCAGAGCTGAGTTGATCTCACCAGGGAACGCATCTCACTGCTTCCCTAGGGAGCCCTGGCTCCCCTGCCCCGCCTGCTGTCGCCCCATGCCACGCAGCAGTCTCAGAGGGACACCTCTAGGGAAGTGAGCGCAGAGGGAGCCACCTGCGTGGGTAGAAGATGCTGACTGGTGCTGGGGAGCCATCCAGGGTCCAGCTGGCTGGATGGAAAGTGCTCACCCCTCCCCACCCCCACCCCTGCAGACCCGCCCTCACCCTTAGGCGTCAGCTCTTGGGAGGTCAAATTCAGTAGTTTGCCGGATGCTGAGCAGAAACTCCATCTCTTGCTGCCTCTGCCGTGCTCTCTATGGGGCACCACAGGAGAGCATCAGCAAGCGTGTCTCCAGCTCCTCCCCCGTGCCAGGCTGGGAGACAGCTGTGAAGATCCCCACTTCACACAAGAGGAAATGAGCCTTGGCGAGGTCGCTGGACTACTCACCCTGGGGTAGCCAGTAAGTGGCAGCCCAGGCTCCCTGCCTGTGCAGAGCAGAACTTCATGATGCTCACGGTGGGTCCTTCCCAGAGTTTAATCAATGGAAACCTTGCTTAGCTTTTTCTTCTCCCTATCAGCCATTCATGAACCATCGTAACCTAAGGTTGGGGAAATTAGCCCACGGAAATGAAGATTGATGCAAAAAAAACCAAAACCCACCAGAAACCAGTCCACGTCGGTACTCATGTGCCCTTTCTGTCTTGGCTACCAGGATGGTGGGACCTGAGTAAAAGCTGAGGCCCTGGGAGATGTGAGTCAAGGACCCCTGGGAGCTCTGGTCACCTAATGGCTCCCGAGTTTCCCGAGATTGTACCTGGAGAGGATTTCATGCCTTTGGATCTGAAATCCTTACTGATTTTCAAGAGGCCTTAATTAAAATTACAGTACCTCTGAGAGTGGGTATATTGCACTTGGAGCCACAGTGGCAGGCAGAAGCAGCACAGGGGACCTGGAAGAGAGGCCCTACTTGGCCTCCATCATAATTTCGACTGGGGCCATCTTGAAAGAGAGAAGACCTATCTGTTATCTATCAGGGTATTGCAAATTACTTTGATCCTCAGTGGCTTACAGCAACACTAGACATGTATTTGCTCCTATAGTCTAGGTGGGTCAGAAATCGAGGAATGGCTTAGCTGGGTGGTTCTGACTCCAGATCCCTCCAGAGGCTACAGTGGAAATGTGCACCAGGCGGTACCTGGTACCCAGGGACTCGCCCCAGGGTGTCTCACTCACGTGGCCCTTACCTTGAGGATGCTGTCTGGCAGAGCCTCCGTGCCTCCCCTCACGGACCTCCCTATCGGGCCCCTGGCCTTCTCACAGCAAGGTGACAGGCTTCCCTCAACTGCAGTGTCTTCTATAACCTTGGCTTAGAAGTCCCACTCCATTTCTGTAATGTCCCACGGAGGCACAAAGAGGTGGCCTGAATGTCCCCTGGACACTTCATGAGATCAGATCAGCCAGGCTTCGTAAATGGTGAGATTGGATCCAGCGTGACCGTACAGTGTAGGTGGGACTTGCCACGTACCCCGTGCACACTTAGAAGCACCTAGAACCAGGACCTGGCATTTCCTGGGTGTTCAACAAACCCTTGCAGCATGGCGCATGTGAATGCATGCAGGCTCCAGAAAACGAGGTGGCTCTGGAAACTCAGGCCATTGTGTTGACGGCTCCTCCAGCTGTCTTTGAGAAGCAGACTCGGAGGGGACGAACTGCATCACCAGATTTCTCATCTCATCGACTTTTCCGAGCACATGTGCATGATCAGGGCTTATTGTTTCCACGAGCCTTCTGTTTCTTTAAGACCCAAAATCGGCTGATGTGCTGCTGAAGGGAAGGGGCGTGTGGAAACTCCGCAGGGACAAACCCCCCTGTGTTGAATGATAAAAGGGTCACTTTAATTGAAATAGAGTTATAACTGGCTGCCAGATTTAAGCCTAGGACCTCTCATATGTCAAAACCTTAGAGCAGGGAGATTATATATACGGGCAGTACATATATAAATGTATGTATAATTTATGCAATATTTCTCCTATTTGCGCTCTCTACTTAAGCTATCCATTAAAGCACATCACATTAATTTAATTGAAAAATTCTGGGGGAATTGTATTAGCTTTTTTCCCATTAAATTAACATTACAGCCTTTAAATAGATGTCCTGGATGTCCATTGTTGCTAACAAAATTATTATGCAAATTGAAATCTGGCCTTTCTGGATTTGACTACGGGTCCCCCACCTTCCTCCTCCTTCCTTGACCCCTTTAATTTAATTGCTGTTACCCTGAGTGCCCAGGCCAGGAACCAGGAAGGGAAGCCCTGGGAGACAGAGGGGCCGTGTGGGCTCTGGGGCCTGGTCCTCGTCCAGTGGAGCACGGGAGCTGGGCTCTGGCATTCAAGGCACTTGGGAAAATGCTCCAGCCTTATCTGGAAAGAAAAAGGACAGGCCAGCTCCCCCAGGCTGCGCCATGCAGTAGTAAAAAGCCCAGGTCAGTGAGTCACACACACTGAGTTTGGAATGGGGACTTTGAACAAGTTTCCTAACCTCTGGAAAAGCAGGAAGCCACCCCTCCCTCTCAGGAAGGCTGCAGGAGGACCGGAAATCATGAGGCTTGCCAATATGCCAGCAGGCACTCCTGAGGGGAGATGCTAGCCTCGATTCACACCCTCATTCACTCATCCATCCTTCAAGGAAATAATTCCGGAGCCCCATGCATGCCGGTCACTGAGTTAGTACAGGGGAAACAGTAAGGACAGGTGGACAGGTTTTCCGATCTGGAGCTTGTGTGATGCAGCAGGAAGTCGTGGGCCACGTAAGGACTCTTCAGATGGCCTGTGAGCACAACTGCAGTCCCATAAGATGACATCACCTGGTGATGTCACAACTGTCTTAGTCTGTGTAAGTGCCCTCGACAGTGTTCATGGAAGGTTGGAATTGGCTGGCAAGCTGTTTCTCAGAACACGCCCCCTTCGGTAAGTGACCCTGGGCCCAGCAGGAAAGAGCTTTCTCTAGCCTGAGCTCAGCTGCAGCCTTTCAGAGTCAGGGGCTCACTGTGAAATCTGCTTTGTCCTTTTTTGGGTGCCTTCAGGTTCCCCCAGGCAGGCTCTGGATCTTATCTTTCTGAAGGATACTCAGGAGTGTCCCTGCTAATCTCTCTGGATGAGCATCAAGACTTCACTGCCCTGTAGGCATCTCCATGAGAGATTTCTTATCTTTATCTCATCTTTCCCATCTCTAATCTCCAGGACTCTTTCCATCTCCCTGAATGTGCTCGTCCATTTGCATTAGGAAGAAAGTTAAAATGAGGCTTCAGAGACAAAGGTATCCCGGTCCAAATTAATGCTAAACTGGTGCCCGGAGAGGCTGCTGCAGTCACCTCTTGCTGTGTAACAAAAGAGCCCAAGACCTAGTGGCTTAAGAGGACAAGAGGTATTTGCTATTTTTCATACTTACCATAGATTAGGGATCCAAAGCAGCTTAGTAGGATGATTCTAGCTTGGGGTATCTCAGATGGCCCTTGTCAGGGACAACTAGAAGGCTCCTTAGAGTTCATGTCTGGTGATGGATCAGAAAGTCCTAGACAGCTGTGCACTGGAGCAGCTGGGCTCCTTGGGCATCTCTTTCTTTCTTGATGTGGTCTCACCACATGTTCTCCAGCATGGGGCTTCTAGGGGAACCTGACTCCTTATATGGGGATCACAGCCCCCATAGCACAGGTAAAGAGAGAGAGGAGAATGGAAGTCATATCACCTTCTACAATCTGTCCCTGGAAGTCATGTCACTCCTGTGTTTTATTGGTTGAGGTAGTCCCAAGGCCAGCCCAGGCCGAAGGGAAGGAGAATCAGATGCTATCTCTAGATGGTCAATGGCAAGATTCCGGAAGATCACAGGAGACTGAAAATATTACAAATGTAATGCCTGGTCACTCAACATTCCCAGGAACGATCACGATGGTCGCGGAGGCCACATGTGCAAGGTAATCAATACAGCCTCTCAGGTAGAACACGGGAGGCTGTCTTTATGTCCTTAGGATGGGAAAACACTTCTGGAACAGGACAGGAAAACACTCTAGCCATAGAGAACAACTGATCAATTGGACTTCATTAAAATGGAAAACTTCTGGCCATCACAATATCCCATTCTGGGCTTGGGGGTGTGGCTCGCTGGTAGAGCACTTGCTTGGTCCTGGGTTTGATCCCTGGTACCATACACATGCAAGTTCTCACTCAGCTGGGTGTAGTAGTGCACACCTGGATACCCAGGCTGAGGCAGGAAGACTGCAAGTTCAAGTTCAAGGCTATTCTGGACAACAGAGCAAGACTCTGTCTCAAAACAAAATATAAAAAGGGCTGGAAGTGTAGCTCAGTGGTAGCTCAGAGCACCCCTAAGTTAAATCCCCAGGATTCCTTCCCTCAAAAAAAAAAAATTCTGTCAGTAAAAAATTGCAAGTCACAGATTAGAAGAAGATGGTTGGATAAAAGACACCAGAGGACTCACATTCAGAATATTTAAAGAATTCCTGCAAATAAATGAGGAAAATACAATAAAAAAACAAACTAGGCAAAACACATGAAGAAGCTTTTCACAAAGGAGAAATCCAAATGGCCAACGTACCTGTCAAAAGAGAGTCCACATCATGAGTCAATTAAAATGTAATGAAAACCACAATGATAAATTTTACATAAGTAAATTAAACTTGGCAGGCCACCTAAGATATTTTTTTTGCACTCGGCGATGTGTAAATGTTTATAGGAAAGGCATGTTCAAGAATGTTCACGGCGGCATTATTTGTAACAGCCCCCAATCAGAAATAGCACGAATCACATCGTCACAGAACAGAGACAGCGGGACAGAGTCACACAGCCGGACACAGGCAGCACAATGTGTGGGGTGCCAGGTAGTAAGGAATTGGGACAAACTCACGTTGCGTGGATGGATCTCAGTACCCTACCACCAAGTGAAATAAAGTGCTTTATGATTTCAGTGACCTAAGGTTTAGACCCAGCAAAACTAATTATGAGGATGGAAGTCAAATTAATGATTATCTTTGATGGTGGTGATGGAGATGCCTTCGAGGGACTTGAGGAACATGTTTGTGGGTGTTGGTAATATTCTCTGTCTTACACTAGCTATGAAGATGTGTTCCCTTTGTAAGAATTAATTGGATCATATACTTTCCTGATAACGCATCATATAAAAACTTCAACTTAAAAGTTTGTTTTCTGACGATAATTATGCCCATATTCTAGAGCAGAGTCAGTAAACTATAGGCCCTGGGTCAAATCTGCCAGTTACCTGTTTTATAAATAAAGTTTTATTGGGACACAGCCATGCCCATTTACTTGTATATTGCCTAAAGTTGATTTTGCACTACAACGACAGAGTTACATGGTCGTCACAGAGTAAGTATGGCCCATAAAACCTTTTACAGAAAATGTTTGCTGACCTTTGTTCTAGAGTATATGATTTCGGGGCCTCACCAAGCCTACAGCATGTATTAGAAAACAAGTCTGTTTTTTAGGGAGAATATTGGTCCTATTGAGAGGTACCCCTCCTCCTCCATTAATAGCTGGGCTGTCTTCTGCTAGGGCTACACCCCAGCTGGGTTCTAGAAGATTCCATGCCAGGAGGCAAGACCCACCTGCCTTCAGGTAATTGCCAAAGTCACTTCATTTGCTTTCAGTTTTCTTCCTTAATTCTGCTTTTTCTGGTCGTTTGAATTACAAAAGTAATATTTTTTAATAATAATTCAAACTGCAAAGAAGAGTCTAAAATAAAATGAACGGTTTCCCCACCTCCCCCAATCCCTGTTAACAATTTGGTATACATGTTTCCTTACTGTTTTCTTCATTTAGAAAAACATATAGACACACATAGTGTTTGACTTTTTCTTTTTTGTTTTAATGAAAGTGGGATCGCACTTGCTTTTTTTATGTTTAACAAGGTGTTGGGAGCCTATTTCCCAGAAAGTAGAGTATGCACAGGTTTATTTTATAATTCTTAATAGCTGCACTGTATTCCTTAATATAAATACATTATGATTTGTTCAACTATTTTCCTGTTAACGTGTATTCGGGTTGTTTGCTGTTGTGTTTGGTTTTGTGAACTATTACAAACAACGCTGCCATAAACATCCTCATGGATTTTCTGCCTCCGTGTACGGGCATTTTCATTTCTAGTGGGTATATTCCCAGAAGTGGGAGTGTTGAACCACAGTTTAAATTTTCGAAAATCCCCACAGTTGAATTTCCACCACGTTATAATAATTCACAGGCCTCCTCCGACGGTGTCAGAGCGAACTGAGTCTCCTACACCCTCTCAGCTCTAGATGTTTCGCATATTTTCCATTTTTGCCAGTCTGATGGGTAAAAAATAGTATCTGGTTGTCCTCATTTGCATTTCCCTGACAAGTGAGGCTGAGCATCTTTTCATATGTTTATTGGCCATTTGCATTTCAGCTTCTGGGAAGGCTGCAGTATTGTCCCATCTTTCTCCTGGGTTGGGGCTCTTTTTCTTATTAATTTGCAGGATCGATCTATAAGATAGGGATATTAACCCTGTATTAATTATGCGGTTGCTAATATTCTCTTTGTTGATGGTGTGTTTTGCATCAGCTCTGCTGTTGATTAAAACCTATTCGATTTCTACCACCCAGGTTCTTGCTGCGCATATGGCTCAGCCGGCCTTTGAACCCTTATGAGAATCTCAGCCACGAAAAAAATAATATGTATGGAGCTTTGTGGAAAGCAATGGTTGGTAAACATTTTCTAATTTTTTAAAAATATCTTTATTTTATTCATGTATTTATTTTTATGTGGTGCTGAGGATCGAACCCAGTGCCTCATGCATGCGAGGCAAGCGCTCTACCACTGAGCCACAATCCTGGCCCCAACGTTTTCTAATTTTAAGTAACAGAAATTTGAAAAATTTTTTCCAAACAAGTTCCCATGTAGATAAAACAGAAACTGCCAAGATTGAATTGAGACTGGAGGGTCCAGGCCTCTGCCTGCTGACGGAGTCCTCCCCGCTCGAGACTCTCAGAACTGGTGGTGTTCCGTGGAACCCTTGTTTGAGAATCGTTGACCTAACGCCTGCATTCCCGCTGTCTATTTAATCATAGTTGTTTTACAGCATATTCTGTGGACTCCTAAGTAGGATATTAGTGAGTATTTTGTGCAGAATATATTCCAGGATTGTTGTAGGGTCTGCCAGAATCAGGCATGCCTTCTCTTTTTGGATTAGATACACTTCGATTTTTTTGGAGATGAAAATGTTCGTGTACCAAGAGACAGGAACCAGACAGAGAGCAAGACGCTCTATTTCTTTTCCTATTCGTAGCCAAAACAAATAGGCAGTTCCTGCCCTTCCTGCTCCCAGCCATCTGCTGGAGGTGAGACTCCTGTGTTCTGATTGGTCTGGAGGTGCGACTCCCGTTGGTTCCAGCCACCGGGTGCTCATTTAGTGATGGGTGCTGTGGACCTCGGAGGGGTCCTGTCTGACATCCACAGAGATGACCAGCAAAGAATGCTGACCCCTTCTCATTATCTCAGGGGCACAAATTGTGGGCTTGTGGAGACATTCCATCAGGCCTTATTTGAAATTTGGAAGAACAACTGCCTGGTGAATCTTTCTTGGAGAGGAAGAGGTCAGACCTATTAAAAAAAAAGAACAGGCAGCAACGACTTTCACAAAAGGTGTTTTAAGCAGTAAATTTTCAGTTATTACTTGGTTTCCTTCCTAGGTCCTTCCGGGAAAGGACAAAGTAAAGATCTCAGCATACCTTGCTTAAGGAACAGTGGAAATCTATAACTCCCATCTCTTCCCATGGGACAGAGAAACTTGTCGTGTGGTAGGATCAAGTGGACCCAGGCTCCAGTAGGAAACTGTCCCTAAGTTCTTGCACAACTGTAGTCAGAGAAGCTTGGGAACTGCTAGGCTTGTTTCCCGTCAGACTCCTCAAACCTTTAAAATGTGGGTGTTCATTGTGCACAGTGGGGCCCCCCACTTTCCGAGACCCCAGCACACTCTGTAAGCAAGCCTTCTCCAAGACTGGTCCTTCTGGAATGCCCTTTAGAAAAAGCGGGGCTAGACAGTCTTTGATGTATCCTTAGGTGAAACCAGATCCTCAGAGAATTGCAGCCTTAACCCCTAAAACAGCCACTTACAGATTTGCTTGCACTCAACCCGAGTTGAGGAACATTATAGAGAACTCATGGTAAAAACTTGTTTCATTTTTATCACAGAAAGTTTGCAATAAAATTGCAGGCAATAATTTTTCTTTTTTAGTTTGTCACTAATAAACACTGTGTTTTCCTAAGCAATCTGTTTGCTTATATTCAATACCACAGATTTTGAATTTGGTGATTGATTATAGTAGTTCTCACTGCCAAGAGAACTTTGTGGTATGTGTTTCCGGTGTCAATCTTATCTTCTATTTTAACATACTTCCCACCTTTATTTTTATCTTATCCCTATTTTCTTGTTTTCTTGTTTTTAATTTTTTATTCTTTTTAGTCATACATGACAGTAGAATGTATTTCGACATAGCATACATGCATGAAGTATAACTTGCCACTCTTGTGGTTGTGCATGGCATGGGGTGCTGTATTCATTTGGGAACATGGGAAAGTAATGTCCAATTCATTCTTGTTTTAAATGTCTTATTGCATTGATATCTGTATATAATCTCCCTCCTAATCCCTTTTTGAAAGTTAGTAGGGTGTAATAGTAAAACAGATATAGACCTCCAACAAACATATTAAATGCTTTCTTGTATACAAGGTCCCTGCTTAGGCTTTAGGGGACTAGCAACAAACAAGTTCTGCTCCTTGTCCTTCAGGGACTTTTTTCTTTCTTTGTTTTTGTTTTAGGTACCAGGGATTAAACCCAGGGGCTGTTAACCACTGAGCCACCTCCCCAGCCCTTTTTTATATTTTATTTAGAGACAGGGTCTCATTGAGTTGCTAAGTGTTCCACTAAATTGCTGAGGCTGGCTCGGAACTTGCAATCCTCCTGCCTCAGCCTCCCCAGCTGCTAGGATTACAGGTGTGGGCTACCAAACCCAGCGTCCTTCAGAGACCTAAAAATACCAGTGACACAGATGTAAGTAGTTGCTACAATCAACAGGTATAAATAATCAGTAGAGGGCTGTGTGTCGAGCCGTGAGAGAGGGACATTTGAAGTGTCCTGGATATGCCAGGGAGATGCAGACACAGCTGTTTAGGTCTTTCCAGCATCCACATCTGGACAGGTGAGAGCTGGGTTTCAAGTGATTCCAGCCCCAGCCTCAAGTGGGGCAGAGAGAGCACAGCCCCAAGCCCAGCCCAAATTATAGATTTATAAGCAAAATAAATAGTGATGTAAGCCAATGGGAAAAGAAAAAAAGTGCTATGAGGACCCAGGAGGGGGCGAACAGTGGTGGGGAAGAGTATTGGGTAGGCCCTGGAGAAGGGCGGAGAAGCCGCAGAAGTTGTTGGGTAAGCTCCCGTGAGGCTCAGGATGGAGCTGGCCACCCCAAAGGATTTGCACTGCTGCACGTGAGCCTGAGATTTTTGAGGAAGAGAGTCCACTGTTTTCATCAGATTCTCGGAGGAGTCTGTGATCCCACAATGGAGTCACTTGCAAGCATTCCAAATGATGACAAAATGGGCAGGGTCCCCAAGCACTGCAGCAGGCCAGGATCAGCGGGTGGAACTGGCTCATTCTTTCATTCAGCTTCCTGCACACCTTTCAGGGAGGCGTGTGCTTGGCATCAGGACGACAGCAGGAAATGGTGATCATTGGTCCCTTTAAAGGCCTGGAAATCTCTAGAGGCTTCCCCAGGAGGCTTTCCTAATCTCAGGAAGGCCCCCTGGCCTATGGGATGAACTTCAAAGGCTCTCGCTCCTCCTCTGAGTGTTTTGGGTTCCATTTTCTTCTCTCCCTGCAGCCTCTTCCCTGATTTCATAAAGCAGTCAACAAGGTGCAAGTCACCATAAGCCTCCCTGGAGTTAATTTTATAACCTTATTTTAGTCTTTTCTCAGTCACCGTGAAAGTACCACAATTTCTTTCTTGAGAAAGAAAATGCCCTCAAGGAAGGGAAAGACATCTTTCTAAGTTGAACCGGAAGCCAGCTGTGGGCTGGAACTTGTTTTTACTTGACAATTTCAGTCTGAATCTTGTGTACAAACAGCATCTCTCAACACCCTAAGTCACCTTCAAAGACATTAATTAGCTTAAGAGTGAGCTCATTCCATTTCTTTCTTCCTTTTCCCCACTTTTCCTGCTTCCCTCTCTGGGTCCATTTTTCTTCCTTTCAAAATTTGCTTAAAGCATACCAGGCCAGTTTTAACCTGCTGTCTTGAATTTAGTTCTTGATTTGTATCCCTGACTTACAATTCCATGTACTAGGCCTCAGATTTTCCATCTCTGAAATGGGCATGATCATCCAAAAAGAATAGTGTTTGAGGAAACTCGGAGGCCCTCAGGTGACTAGCTCTGTAGAGGTTCCTCTCTCTCTCTCTTTCTCTCCCTCTCTCTCTCTCTCACACACACACACACACACACACACACACACACACACACACACACATTATTAGCCTCTGGGCAGCGTGGGAGCTGCAGAATTCCTCAGAACAGTCTAAGCAGAGAACACCTCTCCCCTTCCCAGCTGGTGCCTTAATCTGCATATCTGGTTGAATTAAGTGGCTTAATAAACTAGCCTGCAGCCACCTCGGCTCCTTTTTGAAACCCAAAGCAACACCCTCTCTCAGGCAAGGAGCTTCCAACTCTCGGTGGTTATGAGCAATGCAAGGGGAATGGACTGATTTTTGTTTCATGTCCTGTTCCTGGGGCACAGGTTGGAGCTTGCCCTTCACCCCCAGGCCAGTTTGATTCTCCGGAAGTTTTTCTTGAACAATTGGTGAACCCAGAGAATCTGTTCCCAGCGAGCCCTAAACTGGTGTTTCTGGCCTGATGAAAGGTTGCCATTGTCTCCACATCATCCACAGGTGAGGCTGTGGCGAGGGAGGCAGGAACATGGGGGTGGGGGTGGGGGGGAGTCTAGTAGTTTAACAGCAAAAGGAACCCCAGGGCTCTGAGTTCAAAAGCCAGCCCTACTTAAAGGTGTAGTGTTCTAGAAGACATTTCACAACGTGTCTGCTGTGTTGGCCTCCAGGCACCCATTCTCATTTCTTCCTCAAAGAGCAGCCCAGGTCATTTCATTTTTCCTATCAATCTCTATTGCATATCATCTCAGTAGTGTCATTAACCCAGGAGGCTAATCCTGCTCTGGCTGAGAGTTGAGCTCTTGAGTACAGCTACCCTAGGCATATTCTTCCCCAAATTCTCTTTAGGCTTGAAGCTAATATAGTCATCTGTTCCCAGGAGAGACTGTCTCTTAGTTCCCCTGGGTCTCCAGAGCTGCTTTGGTCTCTGTCCATTTTGAAGACTGTTCTTTGGCTGTTACTTCTATTGTGAAGTCTCCCTAGACTCTTCCAATATATTATTATTTTTCTTCTTCTTTTTGCGTAAGTCAGTCAGAGTCAACTTTTACCTCTGGCTATGATGAAGTCACTTGTACCAGAGTTGTTTTCCAGCTGAACACAACTAGAAAGCTGGGGGGAAAAAAAAAAGATATGAGACAATGTCAGGCATTGGGCAATGGTGGTGTAGGACTGTGAGTCCTGAAGAAAGGAAGATGAGTGAGCCCTGGGATCACTGAGCTGAAGAGGCAGATTATAATAGATGGAGGCTGAAGAGGCTAGCATTGGTGAGGCTGAGTCCCAGAGAAGTAAGTGTTACATGGATAAATAGTACCAGAAATCTGCATAGGGGGCCACTTGAGTCATGGACTGAGTCATGGTTGCTCAGGCATTGGGCAAAAGCTACAAGGCTGGTGGTAAACAGTGTCTGGAGTAGTAGATGCTGAATAATTCCAAGAGCACTCATGGAACTCATGGAGGACATTCCAATTTGAACAAGGCAGAATGGGAATAATTTGTTGAAAGTTCAAGGCATTCACTAGAGAGCACACCTTAGCAGTAATACCAAACTAGCCTTAGAAAAAAGACTTCTCTAGATCCAACATGGCAAAGCTTAAAAACAAGCCTCAAAAAGGTCAGGCTGGTCAATAAGTAGCTGCCTGCCAAAATAGACCTCAAGGGAAAATAACAAAACCAGCCACTCAACTGTATAATATTTATAATGTCTAGCACCCAATAAAAATGTCTAGATAGCTGAAGAAGCAAGCAAATGTGACCATTATCATGAGAAATATCAGTCAATATAAACAGACCCCAAGTGACAAAGAACCTTAACACGTTTAGAGATGTTCAAAAATGTAAGAAAGAATGTGAACACGGTGAGAAGCAGAAAATATTAGAAAAGAACTTCTGGAGATGAACAATTCAATATCTAAAAGGAAAATTCATTAGGTGGGTTTAACAGCACATTAAAGACTGCAGAGGGAAAAACAGTAATAACTCTCACGACATAATAATAGTTATTCCACATAATAATAGTTATTCCCACTTAAGGTTTTCCAACATAAAGAAAAGAAACACCCAGGCGCATCAGAACCAAATTTCTTAAAACTAACAATAAAGAGAAAAATGTTTAAAAGCAACCAAGGTAAAAATACACATCACATACAAAGAACAGTGATAAGAATTATCACTGACTTCTCCTTAGAAACAATGTAACCCAGGAGACAATGGAATGATATCTTGAATGCACCAAGTTAAAAAACAAACGGGAAACTCTGTCCACTGGAAATGTGCTTAAAAAATGAAGGGGAGAAAAAAAGTTTCACAGACAAAGAAAATATGGTGGAATTTGTTCCCAGTAGACCTGCACAATACAAAATATTAAAAGAAGTTCTTTTTTCAGGCTGAGGAAAGATGATACCAGATGGAAACTCAGATCTACACAAGAAATGATGAATGCCAAAATTCATAAATATGTGAGTAAATATAAAAGACTTCAGTATTCTTGTTGTTTTTTTTTTTAAATGTCTTCAAATTATTCAGAGTCAGACTCCCCTGGCATTTTAGAATCTAGAATCAAGATATAGAAACAAGGAACTATCTGGCATTTCAGAAACCATTTTGTCTCTGAATCAAGGATGACAAAATGCTAACATTTGTTAGTTATGAACAGCAGATACTTGGTTAATTGTTGCTTTTCTGCTCAGATATATATTTAAAAGTTCAAAAACATACCAATTCTTTTATGGTATAGATGAGCCACTCAGAGCCCCGAGATTTATGTACCTTTTCCAAAGCATGTGATAAACCTATCCCATTCCATCTTCTTGGGGGCTAAATTGGCCAGACCATAGTCCTGGTTTTATTATTGGTTAAGCTTCCCTAATCTGAAAATCTGAAGTCTGACATGCTTTGAAGTTTTACTTTTGGAGCATTGCAGACTTTGGATTTTTTTTAAAAAATATTTATTTTTTAGTCGTAGGTGGATAGAATATCTTTATTTTATTTTTATGTGGTGCTGAGGATCGAACCCAGTGCCTCACGCGTGCTAGGCGAGCACACTACCACTGCGCCATAACCCCAGCCCCAGACTTGGGATTTTTGTGGAGTTTTTTTGTTTTGTTTTTGCTAAGAATCAAACTCTGAGTCTCACACTTGCTAGGCAAACACTCTACCTCTGAGCTAAATCCCCGGCCCTTGATTTTGGATTTTCAGATTAGGAATGTTCAACTGTTTAAGTCTATGCAAATATTTCCATATCTGAAAAAGTTTAAAATCTGAAACACTTCTGGTCCCAAGCATTTCAGATAAGAGATACACAGTCTCTGGAGAGTGTATGCAAGTGATTCAATCCCTGTAAGCATCAGTTTCTTTCACAAAATGGGAATGATAACAGCTACCTCCTTGAGTTGCTGTGATTATTATATAAGATACTGTATGAGTCAGGATGCCTTTGTTTACAAGTGACCAACTCAGACTGTCTTAAGCATAAAGAAGTTTATTGTCTCATGGAACTGGGAAATTAGAGGTTAGGGATAGTTTCAGGTACTGCTGAATCCACGTTGTTGGGAGTCTCCCTTCACCCCTTATCTTCACTTTATTTGGACAGGCAGGCTCTCCCCAAAAGCAGACCCCAGCAGCTCCAGCTCATAACCAACCCACAGCAGAGTCAAGAGAAAGCAAACATCTCCTCCCCAACAGTTTCAGCAACCATTCGTTCTGATTGGTCCTTTCTGGATCATACACCCATCCCTGAACTAGGAAGTCCTGATTCTAGATTAGCCAGATCTGGATCATATATGTTTCCTGAAGTAGAAGACAGATGATCCCCAGCAAAAGATGGCATCAGACATGGCGAACAGAGGAAGGCAAGGGACAGTTACTGCGCTCTGGTAAAGCCCTGGACAATGACGGCCACCAAGTATGGCCTGAGGTAAGTCTGAGTTGGCATGTATGACTCCGTTCAGCTGGACAACTGTGTGAGGGAAGCTTTCCCATTCTCACTGTATGGAAGAGGAAACTCAGGACCTCAGAGGTTAAACACTTCACCCCAGGACACATGGCCAGGAAGTGGCAGAGCCAAGATCCAAACCCAGAGCTAGCTTTGTAAGGCCCCTTCCTCACCTGCTTCCATGAATGATGGCTGGTGAATGAGGTCACACACCTGACCTGTGGCAGACGCTGGTCTCCAGCTGCGGATCCTGGCTCCTTCCTTGTCCAGGAAGACCTACAGACACCCTCTTGCTTGCTTGCTGGTGATCACGAAGGTCACAAGACAGGGAACCTCAGTGTCCCTGCAAATAAGATGCTGCAAGAGGTGACCAGGGAGAGAATGTGGCCCTTGGGCACCACAGGGTGGCTCTGTGAGTCTCCTTGGCCATCCTTGCCTTGTAACTGTCCACTCGAGTTTCTGGCCCTGTCTTGCCCTTGGCCTCCGCCTTGTGGACGTGCATGCCTAATCTCCCTTGGCCTTACTCCTGTAAGGATACCTGTCCCCTACTGGAGGATTTAGGGCCTACCCAGGTAATCCAGGACGATCATCAGATCTTTAATTTATATCTGCAAAGACCTTTTGTCCCAATGAGGTCACATTTACAAGTTCTAGTGTGTTAATTAGCACACAGACTTTATTTTTGGTGTGTTGAGGGGCAGAGGCTGCAGAGGGGGAGATCCTATTCTACCCAGCGGAGTGGAGGAGGCTCCCGATCTTGCCTCATTTCGGATCTGTGTGTTGCTGGGCCTGTCAGCCAAGGGAGCCCAGGAGAGGGCACAGGCTTGGATGTGTTCCTGAGTGGCAGTGGGTTTTTGTTGAAATGTTCTTTTTTTTTTTTCTTTTCTTTTGGGCAGTGTCTCTTGTATTGTTTTGTATCTTTCTCTTTTGTTTTGAGGTTTTCTGCCCTCTTTTCTGGAAGGTGCTCGGATGTTCGGCTCTGTGGTTATTTTTGCCTAACAGCTGTGTTTCCGGCGAGCAGCTGAGGGATTCTTCTGACTCAGCAAAACTGTAGCCGTAACTGTCAAGAAGCCAGTCAAGCAAGGCTAGAAATAAAGAAGCCGTTCCTCCCCACCCCCTCCTCTCACTTCCCTCCGGTGCTACCTTTTGAGTCTCACAAAGCACTTTTAAAAACCCGCTTCCATCGGCCTGCCATCTGGCTGGCTGAGCCAGAGGGCCCTTGGCTGGACCCTTTGCAAGAAGATGGACCCTGGAAAGGAAGGTGCACCCCCGCCCTCATGTGGCCTGTGTCTTACAAGTTTCCCACAGGTCTGCTCAGTGAAAGCAGAGGGACCGGGGCCTTCTGTGGTTTCCCAGGGTGTGGCCACAGCAGCCTTCCCCAGCCTGGGTATGTCTACTGGGGTACTCCTGGGGTGTTTCAAAGGTAACGATCTCACCCTTGGGGTTTGGGTGCAGCTCCCCCATTTCTGCCCACTGGCCTGGGCTTCTCTCCCTGAACTGCAGAGAGACGCTACAAGTCCCACCATGGAAGCAGGAAGGGAGCAGAAGGGAAAGGAGCCGAGTTCTGTGCATGTTTGAGCCTGCAGAGGACCGTGCAGCAGCCAGACAGCTGCATGCTGAGCCTCGTCGCCGCTGTTCCGAGAAAGAAAGGAACAAATAAATTTAGATCCGTCCTACGCACCTTTTGCAGCTGCTATTGACCAAACAGAAAGAGCACCTCCCTTCGCACCCCCAGTTTCAACCCTGGCTTCTCAGCTTTTTGCCCGGTAGAGGTCTGCTGCGGCCTTCTCCAAGGGGATTCTTGAAGGAGGGGCCCAGCAGGGACCTCTTTGAGTTCTGGGCTTGAAGCTGCACAAGGAAGAGGTCAAGTTCAGGGTGTGTGTTGCTGCTTGCCATCCTGAAACAAGATGGCGCCCGTAAAGAGCTCCAAGTGGGCCTTGGCTCCTGGAATTTCTAATGTGTTTCTTGGGAAGTCAAGAGCATGGGAAAGGCTAGGGAGATGGGGCCACTTTATTGTTCTCAAAGCCCATTAGTCTAATGGCACCATTTGTGGAAATAAAGAACTCGCTGACTGGGCTTGAAGTTAAAAGACTGGAACAAAATGCTGAGGAGGTCCCATGAGGGACAAGCTGTGGACTCGGAGTCATTCAGGCCTGAGTTCCAGTCCCAGCTCCACCACCCCTCGGTACCCAGGTGTTTGCTCAGGCGTGAGATGCTCGTCATAACACTGAACTCTGAGCCTCACGCCTTACCTGAGAACAGCAGAAATGATACAGGGCTGTGACGAGGAGTAAATGCCATGGGGTGCTGACTATTCGTGGCCCACTCCTTGGTGTGCCCTGATGGTGTCCGGTGACCCGTTTTACCAGCCCAGGTCTACTTTCTTGTCTTCCACATCATCCCACCCTCTCCATAAAATTCGCAGCTCACCTTACTGTCAAAGTCTGAGGGTGAGCAGGTGGCCCAGACCTGATCATAAAGAGTCCCACACACCCCTGGCCATTGTGATTGCTCTCTGGCTGGAGTCCTTGGGACTTTAGTTGGGATGATCAGGGCCAGCACCAGGAATTCTTAGGAGAGAGGAAATCTTTCCTCTTGGTTTCCAAGAGTCAAAGTTTAAACCTGGTGCTGCTGGTGTTTTGTTATATACAACAGAGGGGAGCATTGGCCCCCAAATGAAGCCAACATGGAGGAAATCAAAAATGGAGAGATTTATGTCCTGAAGATTATTTGAGCCCCTTGATCTAGCCATACCTGAAGCTTGAAAATTATAGGAAAATATATTCTCTTTTTGGTTTAAGTTCACCTGAGTTAGGTTTCTGCCTCTTATAATATGAAGAGTCCTAATAATACACCACTCAATAAATGCCTTTTTGGATCTGAGCTGACCTGTGGCTTCATCCAGAACTAAGAAGCAGACAAGTGGCTGCTCAAGGCCCCCTCCAGTAGAAAAAGCCATGAAGAGTCTCCACTTTCTAGCATGCTGAGTCCCCTTGTAGAGAGGGAGACAAAATAGTGAGAGGGAGAGAAATTACCTGAAAGGAAGGAGTTTGGGAGTAAAACAGACAGGGCTTCCATTTTTTCATCAGTTGGTAGCTCTGAAACCACAGGAAGATAACTTTCTCCCAGCGGTCTCCAATTTCTTATCTGTGGGATGAAATAATAACACAATACAAACTTCGAGCTGCAGCCTATGTGGGTAGCAGATTCTAGAGTCAGTGCAGAGGCCAAAGCGTATGTCAAAATCACTCCTGTCTCCACCAAGGAAAGTCAGTGCCACGAGCCTCAGCAAGTTGTCACAGCTCAGCCACTGACACCTATTGCCACCAACCCTACTCCTTCACCAGTGAGTCACCGGGGCCTCAGAACTCTATTATACAGAAAATATGCAGTTTGGGGCCCGTTTGTAACTCTGTGGTAAAGTGTTTGCTTAGCGTGTATTAGGCCCTGGATTAGATCCTCAGCATTGAAAGACAAGTGCATTTTAAATTGTGTGTGCGTGTGTGCATGTGTGTGTGTGTGTTTCTGAGAATTAAACCCAGAGCCTCATGCATGCTAGGCAAGTGCCCCGCCAGTGAGCCATATCCCCAGCTCAGAGAGATGCATTTTAAACTCTAGACCAATGATTCTGCACCAGGGAGATTTGTCCCCCAGGGACACTAGACAATACCTAGGGATATTTGGTTGTCACAACCAGGGGTGAGGATGGATGCTACTGGCATCTAGTGGGTAGAGGCCAGAGATGCTTCTAAAAATCCTACCATGCACAGAATGGCCCCACCACAAGGAATTATAAAGAAGAATCCAGGGCCCTGGGGTTAGGGCTCAGTGGTAGAGCACTTGCCTAGCATGTGTGAGGCACTGGGCTCCATCCTCAGCACCACATAAAAATCAATAAATAAAATAAAGGCATGGTGTCCATCTGCAACTAAAAAAATATTTTTTAAAAAAGCAGCAGCAGCAGCAGCAGCCAGCACCCAACTGCTACATCAAAAGTGAGTAGAAAGGAGTGGGGGCTCCTGGGTTTCTGGAATATAGAAAGAACCTAATTCTTTGTGAAAGTGTTTAAGATGCACTAGGGCGTGGTGTTCATTTCTGCCACCTGGAACCTGTGAGCCTCTAAGTGGGTGGCACCAACCCCACTGAAAACTTTGTCCCCTCTCCTTCTTTAGGGGTGGCATGGGGACTGTGTCCCTGTCCCCAGGCTGATGCTCCAAGGGCCAGGCTGGGCTTCTGGTTAGTGCACCCACTGCTCCTCCACCTCCCCTTCACTGGTGCAGCTCCAGGTCTTGGCTTCACCGTTGGCTCGGGGAAACTCTTCCTGATGCTCCAGCAGGACGCGCGCCCCTGGGAGCCCTCCCCGCAATCGTCACTGGTGAACGCCGTGCAGAAGTCCTTTCCTCTTTGCAAAGCATGGAGCCAGGGCGCATGCATCCGCGGAGTCCTGCTTCTCAGCTTATGCCACACACTCGCTGTTTGTTTGTCCCTGGTCTTCTCTTGCCGTTCTGAATTATTTTTCGCCTTTGTCTCCTGGTCCCACTTCTCACCGCCTCCCACAGGCAGCCACTCTCCTTCCAGCCCGCTTTCCAAGGCCTATGAAACATAGTGTTCTGTGAATGTGTCCTTTAAATCGGTGTCAAGAGGATCATGTCATAAATCCCTGTCCAGCTCCTGCTTTTCTCTTTTCCCACTATTTTTAAGATGGGCCCAGGAGGGGACATGCAAATCCAGTGTGTTTGGCATGAGCGCAGTCAGCTGCATCGTTCCATTATCCATCTGCCCCATAGCCAGTTTATCTATTCCCCATTGTCATGGACATGTAGGTCACCCCGGCTCCTTGCTGTGACAAACTTGGCTGCCACCCCACATCCTTACATGTTCCCTTACGATCCTACGCAGAAGTGTCTCTAGGGCACCCGGGAGAGGGGTTACTGTGCCCGATTGTCATGGGTTGAATTGTGTCTCCCTGAAAGATATTGAAGTCCTAACCACTATCACCCCAGAAGATGCTTTTGTTTGGAAACAGGGTCATTGCAGATGTAATTAATTAAGACGAGGTCAGACTGGAATAGAGTGGCCAATGTGGCTGGTGTCCTGTAAAAGGGAAAACAACGCGAAGATAGAAGTGCCCTGGAGAAGTCCACGTGTTGAGGGAGGCAGAGATTGGAGCTGCAAGCCAAGCAATGCCTAGGATTGATGGCCATTGTCAGAAGCTAGGTAGAGGCAAAGAAGGAGTCTACCTGGAGACTCAGAGAGGGCATGACCCCGCTGACATGAATTTCTCTGAATATCTGGAACTTAGAACTTTCTCTCAATGATGAATACTGGTAATCCGGTTCATGCCCATATGGGTAAATACTACATCCATCCATCCATCCAACCATCCATCTATCCATCCACCATCCATCCATCCATTCTAGTTATTCATCTAGCATTCATCCATCTATCCATCATGCATTCATCTATTTCATCCATCATCCATTCATTTCATCCATACATCCCTTCATCCACCATCCATCCATCTGATTAATTCAATTCATCCATATATCCATCCACCTTCTATTCATGATCCTCAATCCACCCACCATCCATCCATCCATCATCTATCCATCCACCCATCTCTCCATCCATCCATCCATTTCTATGCATTCATCTATCCATCATCCATTCATTGCATTCATCTACCATTCTTTTTATTCATCTATCATTCATCCATCTATCCATCATTCATTCACTTATCCATTCCTTCCTTCCATCCATCCATCCATTCATCATTCATCTACCCATTCTCTCATTCCACAGATCTTTGCCTTGGTGCTGGGATCACAGTAACAAAAAAAGAAAAACAGGTCTTCGTTGGTGGGGAAGACAGACATTAAAGTAATAATTATTTAGTGCCCAGTGTGATAAGCTCTGTGAGTGGAAAACTCAGTGCCTAGGCTATCACAGAAAGGACAGGACCCACTGTGGGGTTGTGGGGGCCATGGAAGACTTCACAGCAAAGGTGACACTGACGCTGAGGCTGGGGGCTGGGTAGGGATCAGTGGGGGGAAGCATGTGCAGGAAGACCCCCACCCCCTGCCGCAGGACAGGTGAGCCAGCCTCCTCATTCTGGTAAGAGATGGGCCAATACCCACTCCCTGGAAGGGGTGAGCGACAGTACCACCCCACCAGGTTGCCTCAAAGATCTCTAGGGAGGAAAATCGCCATTATTCCAAGAATCCCACAAATCAATAACACCTGCAGCAAAAAGAGAAGAGATGATTATACTTGCATTTACCGGTTCCGTCCTTCTGGGAGACACAGAGCCATAAGGAGCTTATCTTAATTGTCCCAGAGCAGGACTCTGTAGTTATAAAGGTGGATTGTTACGGAGAAGGCAGCAAAGAATCCGAGTACTTAAGTCATCTCTCAAGGTCACACAGTGACAGAGAGAAGCTGGGCTGGATGGTGGGCTTCCTACCTCTTGATCCACTGCCAAACGCAGGCTAGCCAGACCAGGGAGGAATGGCTCTTCTCCATAATTGAGAACGCCACTGAGAGCTAATTTCTCCCAAGTAGAGCCACAGAGTCGAGAAGAGCACTTGAACTCAAGCCTCGTTGTGGGAGGAGCTGGGGTCCTGTCATGTAGACTGCAAAACCAATCAGCTGCCCATCACATTTCTCGTGGGCTGCTCCTGGGGTCGGGTGGAGATCCCCAATCAAGGCTGAGAGAGCCAGCCTGTAACATATCCATGGAGGCCTATCAATAATTAGGTTTTCCGGACACCCAGATTCACAGGCTATATCTTAGCGCCTCTCCATTGATTTAATTATCATTTTAGGTCCACAGCTCACAGCAGGAGCCAGCCCACATAAGCCCACGTCGCGATGCTTCTCTTCTGGTTTAGGACATCGCGTTCCATTAGAAAACCAAACTACTTAGAGCAGCGGTTGATGGATGAGCCTGATGTTATAATCTCGCTGAACAATTACAGGGCTGTCCTATTAGAGGGAGGCACCAGTACACACAGAAGACTTGGTAGATGAGCTCAGCCAAGTGTGAGCAGGAACCAGGAAGATGAAAGCACAGACGTGCAAGGCCCGGCTTCCAGCTCCTTGAGGAGCATCCACCTGCCTCCTCAGAAGCCCTGAAAGGATTGGGTTTCCTGTTCCTGACCTAATTTCAGAATCCAAACATTGAAAATTAATTCCTGGGTGAGATGGTAGGGAGAACTACAGGGCTTTAAGCTATAATCCCTGCCCTCTCAGAACTTTTAATCTATTTAAGAAGATAAATGGGCAGATAGAGATGATAGATTATAGATAGGGGATACCTACATAGGTCCATAGATGGATAATCAGCGGGCATCGCAGCCGGTGCTCATGTCCAACTACGTAATGCCAACATTACATGCACTGGAGCCTCTTTAGCAAATAGGTGGCCGCCTCCTTCCCTCACTGTTGGTGGCTATCTCTAATTACTTGTGGCATCTATTATGGGTTGAATCATGATCCCCCAAAAGATAGATTAAATCCTAACCCCTCCGCAACCTGTAAACACGATCTTTGCTGATGTAAATCAAATGAGGTCATTCAAATGGGTAGGAGAGGGGGATCTGGGGCAGGTTCACATGCAGAAGGACACGGGAGGATGGACACAGAGGGAAGAAGGTGGAACTGCAAGCCAAGGACCTCCTGAGGCCACTAGGAGCCGTTTCAGGTCCCGAGGAAGAAACCTTCCCTAGAGCCTTTGCAGGGAGCATGACCCTGCCCACACCTCGATCCAGAACTACAGATCCAGAACTTCCAGACCCCCCACTTCCAGAACTACAAGAGAACATTTTTGTTGTTTGAAGCCACGCGGTTTGAGGTGTTGTGTGACCGGTGCACCATCCAGGGCAGCCTAATCTGTTCTCAGCGTCCTCCTTGGCTCCAGGTAGTCCTGCCAATCTGATCCGAGTTGGCATTTGGGATGAAACCTATGTGCTCACCCGGTCCGGGAGTCTAGAGGGAGCGAAGCTGGGATGCCTGGCTTTGGAGGCACGTAGAATAGACTTGAGCGCCTGGCAAGTCAATATTTTGAGATGGACCGATCCGTTGTTATTCATTTCCATCTCCCATCTGGGGACACTGAGCTGATGCAGCAGCATCAACCTGTGGGCACTGGTGAGGTCACCCCAGGGCAGGTCCGTGGACATCTGCTTTGTGGATGCACCATGGCGCACAGCCATAGAGCGCACACGGAGCGCACGCACGCATGCGCACACACACAGTCTGTCTATTCTAGGCATGCTCATTAGCAGCTAACTTTAATCATCCTTAACGCTTGCATCTCAAATACCAAGCACTCGGGTGTATGCTGTCTATGAACACACACCAAAAATAGTTCTGGGTAGACAAACGCACAAGCCCAGAGCCTGCTTGATTGCAATTTGAGTGGAGTGAAGTCACTGGCTAGCGGATCCCTTGGGTGGTGCTGTGAAAGCAGAATGTTAACACGAGACAGCCACCGCTGACTCACCTGAACTGCCCCCGACCGGCCACGTGCAGCTGACCACTCTGAGTGGAAAAGCAAAGATGCTCGGTCTTGAGGCTGGGTAGGTTGCATCGGCCTGCGAGTTGGCCCCTGTGGCTGCAGCTCAGGGCTTCCTGAGAGCGACCCTCACCCCACCCAGGAGGCAGAAGTTCTTGCAGTTGGGTTCTGGGACTGGGGACAGCGCCATTTAACCAGTGGATGAGCATCCGCGGAAAAGGAGAAGCTGACAGGTCTTTCCGTTCTTGGCTTCCCTCGCTCCACATCCCCAACTGCCCAATGCCAGCTGATGATTTGATTTATTCATGTAGACAAGAATAAAAGAAAAAATTATGAAAGTGCAGCCCTCTTCCCACCCACTACCCACAAGAAGGAAACCCTAGAGTTATTTAGTAGCAGGTTGAAATGATGCCCCCCATCCCACAAAGATATGTTCACGACCCGACCTTCAGGAAACTCTGAAAGTGATCTTATTTGGAAAAAGGGTCTTTGCGGATATAGTTAAGGGTCTCCAAATGAGATCACCCCAAATTATCTGGCTGGGGGCTAAATCCACTGATGAGAAGAATCCCTATAAGATACAGAGGAGTTGGGGTGTCATTCAGTGATAGAGCGCTTGCCTAGCATGAGTGGGGGCCCTGGGTTTGATTCCAGCATGACAAGGTGAAGGTTAGTATTTGTTAGTGTTATTTCTGCAACTGAGTTTATGACTTGTGCCCCTGCCTAGTGGTTTTGACGTATGTGCCTGGCAGAAGGCCATGTGAACACAGAGCCAGGGATCACAGCAATGTGGCCACAAGCCCAGGAATATCCAAAGCCATCCGACGCGGGAGGAGGTGAGGAACCAAGTCTCTTGTTGAGCCTCTGGAGTTAGCATGGCATTGAAGTTTCCTCGATTTTAAACTTTAGGACTGTGGGAAGATGGATTCCTGCTGTTTTACACTCCCAATTTTGTGGCAATTGATTATGGCAGCTCTGGGAAAGTAATACACATGTCTTACTGCATGGATGGAAAAATGGACCAAGTGGGAAAAAATATTAGAAGGCACGAAGTGGATAATAATAACAATAACAACCGTAAGTCCCATTTATAGAGCACTTACTATGGGCCAGATACTTGCCCAAGTTAGAGGGGGACAGAACTCATTGTGAACCCAGCTGTTGGAGCTCACATGCTCAGCCAGCCCCTGCACTCCCAGGAGAGCAGAATTTATATTTGCAAGGGGAGGAGGGAGGTAAGGAGGGAAGATAGGTTTGAAAGATATCCAGGAGGAATTTGAGAGAGATTTGGGGGCCAACTACCTTGGAGGTGAGATACAAAATTTCAAAAGTTGTTTTGGTTTTGTTCTTGATTTCTCTTGAGATGGGGTCTTGCTACGCTGCCTAAGCTGTCCTTGAACTCCTAGACTCTAGACGTCTTCCTGCTTCATCAGTCCCAAGAAGCTGGGAGCACCACTGTGTGTCACTGCATCCAATGCAAAAGTTTTGCTTTACTTTATAAATAGAATCCTTTTTGATGTTCCTGAAGAAATTGGGAAAGATGTAAACCCTGGTGAAGGTTTTTTGTTTGTTTGTTCATTTTCTTGTCGCGACACTGCAGACAGAGACTGGATCGTGTGGTACCCAAGTTCCACACGGGTCGCTTTCTCACGCACTCAGTGATCATTGGTTGAGCTCTGCTTGATCCACTGAAGCCACTGCTCAAGCTGGACAGATGCACATACGTGGGCACTAGCCCCTGCCTTGCAGGGCTCAGCTCTTCGGGGTGGGCCTTGAGTTTGAGCACCACTCTGTGGGCAGTGGGCATTTTTATGCTAGAGGACAAAGTTGAGAAAGAGCCAGAATAGGCTCTGTGTCCCCAGGTTTGTGGCCCTTTCCAAGTGCCTGTTCCCTCTGACATTTAGCAGGTTGTTGTCTAAGTGGATGAACCGATTCTTAATGAACTGCCGAGTCTCATGAATCACCCTGCTCAAAAAGCACAATCGGATTTAAATTTTTTTTTCTAAGCTTTTGTTAGAGGGTGGAAGTGGAAAGGGGTCACGGAGTGAGATTGTTTGGTTGATGCTTCTCAAATATTGTAACCTTGATGGAACCCTGCCAAACCCAGTCAGAGGGTTAGACAGGCTCTCAGGAAATATTTGCCTTGACTATTTGAACAGAAGTACATTCTATGCAGTTGGGGGACCACTGGGGAGACACATCTGGAATCCCAGCGTGACTCTACAGCCAGTTGAAATCTTGAGAAGATCACGGGCTATGTTCAGAAATCATTCTTGGAAATCCTTAGAAAAATATCAAACTGGAGGCTGCTGTACTTTGTCCCACACGGTTCAGCATAGCTGGGTTTTCTCGGCCACCAAGCTGTCTGTTGGGCACCAGGCGAGAGAGTAAGGCAGCTTTTAGAGACCATGTTAATGTCACCCCCCTTTAACCCTGAAGAGCTGTTGCAAGACCCTCCATGGATGGCCGAGACCTAGGATAGTACCAAGCCCTCTATATACCGTCTTTTTTCTCCCTATGCATAGGTACTTATGATAAAGTTTAATACGTAAATTAGGCACTATAAGATTACCTACAATGACTAATGACAAAATAGAACAATTGTAACAAAATAAAAGTTATTAAAAACTTCTTACTTCTAGAATATTCCATTTTATGTTTTCAGACCATGGTTGCCTATCAATAACTGAAAACATAGGAAGTGATAAGGAGAGACTACTGTATATGAAAACAACAGGTATTTAAACATCGCACACACATCAGGGCTAAGAGGCATGAGGAAGTGGAGATGGCTGAGTGGCCCTCAGATCCAAGCTGGAAGAAGAAAGTCACTTGCATTTATTAAATCTATCTTTTCTCTCATTATATTACTATTTTGCTGATTCCATATTGAATTTATATAACATAATTGCATAAGCTATTAGGCTATGCTAAATGCAAAATTTTCTAGAAAGTACTTGCCTTTATTTTACTTATTTACTTTTTCATGGTGCTAGGGAGAACCCAGGGCGTCATGCAGGCTAGGCAAGCACTCGACCACCGAGTTCCACCCCAGTCCCTAAAAGTATTTCCTTTCAGCATGACAGCTACATCCTCCTGGCTGCTAAAACTGGGATTAGGAAAATCAGAATAGTTGCAATCCCTGATTCTTTCTCAGAATCCTGCGTGGCCAGTTTAACGGTCCATCTGTGTGGCTCTCAGGAGGGACGGCAATCTTGCTGCCGAGTTGGGTCTTGTCCACAGTGATCCCAAAGCTAGTTTTTCTTAATAAATCACAACATTGTCTCATAGTTGATGTATTTACTCAAAAGCTCATCTTCTGTTGCTATGCATACATAATGGTTGTAGACATAGTTTGCGATTTGTAGTATTTTCTATTGTGTGATGTTTCCCAAAAGGTACTCTGGGGACTAACAGGGCAGTCGGAATGTTCTATGAAAAAACATCCTGGTAGAAGTTTGGAGATGCATTTATTAAATCTATCTTTTCTCTCATTATATTATTATTTCTGGAGGTGCATTCACACATCCGGGTGACTGGCTGAATGTAACATTGGCCAAATGGCCCATGAAACTGTCCTCTTTGGTGCACTTTGGAAATCAGAAAAAAAAAAATCAGAAAAATCACAGCTGAAGAGATGGCCATGGTAGGTGGCCAGGACCACCCCAGGTTTCTCAGGCTGTGGGATGAACCTGGGTTGGGAGATGGAGGACTAAGGTGGATGTTTTAAACTGCCCCAGTCTGGCCTTTTTATTCTCATAAAAAGTGTCCAGAAAGCTACAGGATCCGCCGGGCGCGGTGGCACACACCTGTAATCTCAGCACTTTGGGAGGCTGAGACAGGAGGATCGTGAGTTCAAAGCCAGCCTCAGCAACGGTGAGGCGCTAAGCAACTCAGTGAGACCCTGTCTCTACATAAAACACAAAATAGGGCTGGGGATGTGGCTCAGTGGTTGAGTACCCCTGAGTTCAATCCCTGGTACCAAAACAAAAAGCTACAGGATCTGCCTGGGATGCCACTGAGAGCTGGGGAAGGGGAATCCGTAAGAATGTGGTCCATGATTATCTTTGAAGGAAAATTAAACCCCTTTACGTTTGTGTCCGCTGGGCTCAAATGTACAATAAGCCAGTTACCAAGAAAGCTGGGTACCTTTTCGTTTGAAGACCCCTATGACAGGTTGAAGAGGGTTGCCCCAAATTCATGTCTACTTGGAACCTCAGAACATCATCTTATAAGGAAATGGGGTCTTTGCCGATGTAAGTAAGGTCAAGATCAAGATGAGATCACTCCTGTATCAGAGTGGCAAGCATCCTCGTAAGAGACAGAAAGGACTCACACAGATGCAGAGTCGAAGCCCATGTGGAGAAGGAAGAGCTGGTGGGGTAGCTCAGTGGAAGAGCTTTTGCCTGACATGCATGAAAACTTGGGGTTGATCCCCAGCACTGAGAAAGAGAGGAAGGGAGGGAGGGAGGGAGAGAGAGAGGAAGAGGGAAAAAAGGGTGAGGGAGAGAAGGAGAGGAGAGGAGAGAAACTGGGGTTTGGCATCAGTAAAGAAACACAAGAAACTGAAAGAAGCAGGAGAAGGGTCCTCTCCTTGATCCTTCAGAGACAGCATGGCCTGTCTGCCGACAGCTGATCTTTTGGATTTCTTCCCTCCAGAACTGTGGGAGAACCAACTCTGTTGTTCTCATGGCAGCCCTAGGAAACTAATCCGACCTTGGTGCTAGCGTCACTCATGGGTAGGACAGGATTCCCCATGCAGACCGCAACTATAAACGATGCGTCCTGCATCCCTATCGATGAAGATATCACAGATGCATGTGAACTTCCAATTGCACCAGGAGTGGATACTTAGCGAGAGCTTGAGTGACAGTCGTGTGGAAAGAGGGAGAGATAGCCAAGCTAAGGGGAGGTTTAGAGACCCTGGCTGGGTGTGGGGGTGATGGGGTGTAAGAAGACATGTAAAAGTCCAGGGTGATGTCTCAGAACTGATCAAGAGCTGCTGCTGGGACAATACAGGGAGGACAGAGCCATGGGACCAGGTTTACAGCGAGTTACCAGGGCTGGACCTCAGGGGCTCAGGCAGCCTGCTCATAAGGAGTCACCTCTGCCCAGGGACAGCCCTTCCATTCCAGTGGGTTCTTAGTTACTTCCCATCTTGCCATTTAACTTTCCCGGAGTTCACATCTTGAGGTGTGCGACCTTTGATTACTGGTGCCTCTTCTCTTTGCCTCTGTTTTCCAATCTACGAAATAGGTGTAATAATATCATTTCCCCTTTATAACATAATGGGGATTATGTGGGATAGCATGCAGAAGAGGCTTCACCCAGTTTCTAGCATGTAGCAGATATTTGCTTTGTTAGTATTTGTTCGTGTTATTTCTGCTACTGAGTTTATGACCTGTGCCCTGCCTACAGGCTTTGATGTACGTGCCTGGCATGCCACTATGTATTTAACACACGGTTTTAATTCTGACAGCCAATCACCCTAGGAGGAAGGAATTACAAATGTGATCAATTTACAAATGAGAAAACTGAGGCTCAGGGAGGACAGGACATTTGTCCAGACTCAGACAAGGGTGGGATTTAACCTGAAAGGTAACCACTTGGAGAGCCCAGGCTTTTGACTACTGCCTCTGAGATCTCACGTTAACCTTATGCGTCGTGCAGGTGAAAATTTTACCTCTAACACTTCGGTATCTATTTCGTTGTATATTAGAGAAATACACGTTTCCTATTTGCGGTAGTGATGTAAATTTTCCTTTTATAATAAACTTATTCAGCAGCAGGATTCACAAGAGCCAAAAGATGAAATGGGGTCAAACATCCATCAGGGGATGAATGCATAAACAAATTGTGGGGCGCATCCACACAATGGGATACATTCAGCCTTCAAAAGGAAAGAAGTTCTGATCCAGGCTACGATGTACAAGTATCTCAAAAGCATTGTATGGAGTGAAAGAAGCCAGACACAAAAGGATAAATGTTATATGATTCCACTGATATGAAAAATCCAGAATGGACACACCCGCAGAGACAGAAAGCGGATTTGTGACCCTTGGAGGTAGCAGAGTGGGGTTGGGGAGTGTGGGACACATGACCGCTTAACAGGTCAGGAGGGTTTATTTGGGCATGACAAAAAATATTTTTAGAACCAGATGGAGCCGTGGTCACGCAATACTACGAATGTGCAAAATGCCATTAAATTGTTCCCTTTCAAACAGTTAATTTGCCAGGCGCAGAGGTGCACACCTGTAATCCCAGTGGCTTGGGAGGCTGAGGCAGGAGGATCTTGAGTTCAAACCCAGCCTCAGCAACTTAGTGAGGCCCTGAGCAACTCAGTGAGACCCTGTCTCTAAATAAAATACAAAAAAGGGCTGGGGATGTGGCTCAGTGGTTAAGCGCCCCTGGGTTCAATCCCCAGTACAAACAAAACAAAACAACAGCTCATTTTACGGTATGTTAACTTCATCTCAATAAACAAAAAAAGTAACTCAGGTTTGAAGAAGTTCATTTACTTAAAGAAAAATGTAAGTAAATCACAGCAGATTGGGAGTACAGATATGGCAAAAAATCGTGAAGGTGGTATTTCGAAGATGGTCCTGGTAATCCCTGCAGGGCTAACTCAGTGTGGTCCCCCTCCTTGTTTTTCCTCCCCTGCGGCCAGCTCAGTGCTTAGGAAGTACTTGCTGAGTCCAGCTCAGCCTGGCTCAGCCCAGCTTAGTTAATTGAGTTAAGGCAGCTGAGCCTTCCTGAATGCACCAGCTGCTTGGCCTGGAGGCGATCCAAGCTGGAGATGTTGAGAATCTCACTAATTCAATAAGCTGCTGCAAGGTAGGCTAAGTAATGAGGCCCGTGCCTCTCCTTACCTGACCGCCCCGTGTTGGGCTGGCACCTTAGCAGCCAGGCCTACTCCTTAATAGAAACTTTTCTCCCTGTAATCCCCTGTGTGTGTTTGCTGAAGACATCAGGCAAGAGCAGTAGGTGGGAGGTAAAAGGAAAACACGTTTGGCTGAAAGCCCTTGGGAGGTGGAAGGAAGCCGGAACTTTCTGTCCCTGTGGCCCACACAGTCCAGGTCCAAAGCACTCATTCCGCATCTGCCCAGGGAAGTGATGGTTAGAGCCCATTCATGGACTCTGGTTGCCTGAGTTTGAACCTGGCCGAGGACCTCAGCCAAATTCATTCATGTCTCTGCACAGTCTTTTTTAACCGGCAACAGGAAGATAATGACAGTGTGTACTGCGTGGGGCTGTTGAAGACACTTCATGAGACAGCTCGTTCAAGTGCTTAGGGCACAGCTCCAGGGACTTTGGAGGCTCCCGGGAGGTCAGCTGTGAGGGTCAGCCAGGGAGCGCATGGTGGGGCATGGGGCTGCTTCCCGCACTGGGAAGACCAAGCACCTATTTGTAAACATCTCCTACCCAACAGCACAGGAGGCTCTGGCTTTCTTCTGGAAAGGAGATGTGAGTGAGAACAGGAGAGAGAGGCAGGAATCAGCAGCTCTTCGCCATTCGGGGAGGATTCTACCTACAGAGTGAGTCCCCAGCGGCTGGCTGCCTGCTGGCTCCAGGGCAGGGAACCTGGAGACCCCTCCACAGGGGAGCAGAGGGGATGGGAGGTACAGCTCCTCAGACTCATGCTGGGCACTCTTTGGCCACGTGGTGGGTTCCAGAAAAATCATGGATTTGTAAGCTTAAATAATCTGGGGATCTCTTTGTTAGAATAAAAATAAACAAGAGGCCTGAGTATACAGACACAGAATTGTCAAGTAGTTGAAACAGGGGAAAAGAATCTCATAGCCAAGGTCGCCAGCCTCCGCTCTGCCAGGGGCTTCCTCCCTCCAGTCCCCCGCAAGATGCACATTTTGAAAAATATAGACTGCACTGAGTCCACGCAGGAGCATCAGGGCTAAAAGCATAGGATAGTACATGAGGAGTCGCGAGGTGCTCTCAAGGAGCATGAAGAAGGTGCGGGGCAGAGCTGCCATGCAGATCCCCTCCCCGACCCTTAGTGATGGGGAGACGGGAGCTTAGGACATCAGGGCTTTGTGCCTGCCCAGTCTGTATTCCTCCTTCTGGTAAAAGCGCCCTGATTATCACTGGGGGAACTACTTCCACTCTGTCCCTGTGCTTTGGCTAGGCTCTGGCAGTGTTGGGAGTCTGGGCGCGCAGATCATTCCTCCCCTTGGCCTCAGTCATTGGTTCAGCATCGCAGTTGAACCTATCAGAGACCTCCAGATCCGACCCTGGGCTGTTCACAGAAGCAACCAGGAGAAAGACTGGATTTGACTCTGGAAAGATGCAAAACAGGTAGAGAGAGCCAATCTAAACATGAAACCAGAACAGGGATAAAGAAAGACAGAGAGATAATCAAATTCCTGAAGATTTGAGGTCCTGGATCCAGCCATGCCTGAGGCTTATATGGCTCTGGCTTCTCAGTGAAATCATCTAATACATCTACCTGGCTGAAGTCCACTTCTGTTAGGATTTTGTCACGTCTCAACTGAAACCTTGTGACTAATACACAGAGGCAAATTATTTAACCTTTTTAAGTTTCCATTTTCTCATCTACCACGTGTGTCTAAAAATCTATAAACCTTACCTTTCAGATCTATAAACACATAAACACACATATCACATTAGGAACAACAAGAGCGAGCAATAGCAGTATTTTGAATATTTATTAGTTTTAAAGAAAATGAAACAAACATTGGTGCTCAGTCCTCGGTACTCTCTAAATGAAAATCAAGGCGGGTGACAGACAAAGCAGCTGTTCCTTGCAGGTGGGCATTCAGAAATTGGGAGGAGGCCCAGTATTTGTTCTCCAGAACACAGGGGAGCAACTGAAGCCTCCATTTTGGAATTTTCAATTAGGAGGGTCCGAAGGTGGCCGAGGGTCTAACAGTCCTGCAGATGAGGCTGGGTCAGAAGAAACCTCCAAGGTCATACATGCCTCTGGGCTTTCAAGGTCGGAGAAAACCACAGGAGCAGTAGAGGGTCCGTCTTAGGAGCAGAAGGATAGGAGACCCAGACTCTGAGTAATGAGAGGATCTCTCTAACAAGCCACTGCAGTTCACAGCCAACTTCCTGTACGTGGCCAAGTCTTCCTTGGACAGCGATGAGCCAGGGAAAGCTGGGGGGACTGCCACCATGGAAGGCCATTGTGGTCTGCTCAAGAGCCCTCAACACCGAAAGCCTCGTGCACTTGGGTCTCAGCCCTGGTGTATAAATACCACCAGGGGGGATTTCCCGGGGAATTTTTGCAAGTACTCAAATGTTTCATTTCCCATTGTTCGCCAGCCCCTGTGGGAGCCTCAACTGTCAAAGCCACAGCAGACCACAGGCTGCACACTGCCTCCCCCAGGATTCCACCTGCTCAGCTCTCGCTTCCCCTCTGGGTTGGGAAGCTGGCCTGGGCAGGATATGGGGCGTGGCCAGGGAATATGTCTGTTAGTCAACTACTGAAGAAAGGCAGAGGAGGGATACAGCTGGACCCCGCCCAGGCTGCTGGGGACGGCTCTGTCCCATCACCCTATTTGGTATTATAATCATAGCCACAAATACTACATCTGTGGAAAGAAATTCCTCCCCCAAATCTGAAGCCACTGACTAAAACAGACAATGTAGCATTACTGTCTCACTTTTAAGATCTAAACTTGAATCATGTTTGCTTGACTGGGGATATTTTGAAGGAATTCTGCGTGGTATTTCCAATGAATGCTACGGAAAAGATCATCATTCTTGGTGACTGATTGATTGAAAAGCACCTATTTTGAGGCAAGCAGTTCACTGGGCATTTTGGGGACCCATATAACAAAGAAGCACAGCTGCCTGTCCATAGGAGCCTGTAGGGCCGAGACCACAAGGCAACCTGGCCCGTGAGAGGGACCTGGAGCTTATTCTGGGGACATTGGGCTGTGGGTTGAGTAGCAGTTGCCAGGCAGTGAGTGTGGTCTGTCACTAGTTCTCCAGGTATGACATGTGCACAGACCACGCACAAGGCCAGGCAAGGCTGGTGCACAGGACACAGCCTGGAATAGTGACGGTGCTTGTAAACATCCCTTCACCAGGGCCCTTGCTCTGCACCACAGAGGTTGCCTTAGTAATGAGTTTAGTTAAGTAGCTCTTCATTCATCCGTCCGTTAAAGCCACAAATATTTACTGAGCACTTAGGATGTGCTAAGTAGTGGTGCGTCAGAGGTGACTGAAATCCACCCACTGCCTTGCTTAGGGAGCTTTCATTGGAACCGGGGATGTGAGCCATCAAACACGTGAAATAATAAAGATGTGTAGGGTACAACAGAATGTGCCTATGAGAATCTGCCTGCCCCAATTGGATGCCGGATTTGGGTCAATGCTTTATGCAGCGAAACTCCAGGGACGAACCCGAACTCCTCACAAAAAGTTGTCAGAGAAAGGTGACAACTTCACTTTATGGTTTACACAGCACTCGTTTACATCCCTGGACACTTTAGGTCCTGCCAGCAAGACCCGGGAAGCAGTTTAGCAGCTATTTACTTCACTTCTTAGGGGACGCGTCCAAGGCTGGGAGTGACTGGTTGGCCTGAGGTCACACCCCTAGAAAGGCCAGGATTGCGCCTTTTACAAAGACAGACACAGAAGCAAAGCACAAGGAGCAATTTTATTTTCCCGAAGTCACACTATGTGTCAGTATAGAGGAAACAGAAGGGCAAAAATCTGCCAGAAGGAAAATAAACATCGTGATACACAGCTGGGTCTCTGAAAGTTGAGATTGGGGGAGATTTTAATCATACAAAGCATTCACATCTGTTCCCACCAGACCCCTTTCTGAAGTCACAGATTTAACATTTATTGACATCTCTGATACTCTAGCTGTCCATAAGCCTAAGGGGCCAGTATTAAAACTCCCATTTTCCAGATGAGGATATTGAGTCCACCACACACACAATTAGACAGTGGCAGAATCAGAATTCAGACTCTGGTCCATCTGATGCCAGGACCTGCCGAACCCCTGATGGCACTGATAGCTCAGCCACCTCTCAGGGAGGCCTCAGGGAGGCGGGGCAGCTGGAGGCCCGGGGAGGTGGCCAGGAGGCTGGGCCTGGGGCTGAGGTGGTGAAGCTGCACGAAATGCTGTCCTTCCCACCCACTTTTTAACACGGTGGCATCCCTGACAGAAACCCTTGTCCTCTTCCTGCGCTGGCCTTCCTAACACAATAAATAAAGCCTTAGAGTAACGTGACCCGAGCCAGGCAGTAAATGATGGCACTGTCAGTTGTACACGACTGTTGAAACAAACACAGACTGTAATCATCGTGCTGTACCGGGAGAAAGACATTTGGCAAATGAGATTCCATTTTCACATTGGTTTGTGCTGAGCATATAAATTTCCTGCGGGCCGGCCAGCGTTGGGGATGTGTAATTGATTGCCTGCATTATAATAAACAAGCCGTGACAGGTGATCATTCATCATATTCCGCTGAACGTTCCAGCACACCAGAAAACGGAGGAAGAGAGGGACCGCGCGAACGAGGGGAAAGGAGAGCAGCGCAGAGGAGGGACCTGGGGGAGGGGGTCGGGAAGACCGAGTATTCCCGACAGACCCCGAGCCGGGGAAGGGGCGGCGGGCTCGGGGAAAGTGAAAGCAATTACTATAATTCTTTTGATTATCTAATTTGTTCTTTCTGGCCTTCGTTATATGACCCTCCCCTCCACCCCTCTCCAACATAGGAGGTCCCCCACGGGGCCTTGGGGAGGCACCGAGAACGCTCCTTCCAAGATCCTGCATGGGAAGTGGGGAGGGCGAGGTGGGGGAGGGGCCGGGCTAGTTGTAATCGGAGTAGATACACTCGGGAGGGTGTGTGTGTGTGGCTCCGCTTTGCTTCTGCGCTACGATGCATCTCATCAAAGGGACAGGGACCGAGCTCTTTAAATTAAAAAAAAAAAAAAAATCCAAAGGGTGTTTGAAAAACAAGTGAAAAGTTCCTTTTATTGGAGAAAAGGACAGGATCCAAGTTGGCATCAGATCTGGTTCCACGAGCCTGTCCTGTGGCGCGCTCGTCCCTCCCCGTCGCGCCCCCGCCTCCAGCTCCCCACCCCCAGCGCCGCCCCAGCCTCCCTCTGCCCTTGGCCTCCGGGCTGGGGGTGGAGAAGCAGCCTCCTCTCTGGGCGCGCCCACCTAGACAGGCACGAGGCGGAAGCACACTGGCGGCTGAAGGACAGAAAGACAAATGAAGAGCTCTCCAGCCAGCACGCGCAGGGAACAAGTACTTACATTATGCAAAAGCCAAGGCCCTCGCCAAGGGGGTGCATGCAGGGGGAGGGGCCGATCTCAGCCTGGTGTCCCCACTTCGCACCCTGCCAATCTCCAGCTGCCCCCCTTTCCACCCATAGAGCACCCCCTCATCCCCGCCCTGGGACCAAACGCTAAACGCAGGTGGGAGCCTGCAGGCCCCGGAGCAGGGCGTCGAGGGGCGTGGCCTGCGCTAACATCGGGGGCGGGTCAGGGGCGGGGCCACGCTGCCGGGGCGGGGCTAGAGCTGGAGTCAGCCCGCGTTCGGGGCTGCGTGGCTTCTGCTCCTCTCTCGCTGCCTCCGGAACCCTCCGTTGTGTGTCCTAGCCGGCACCTTCCCTCTCTCGCCTTGGAGATGACTGTAAAGTGACGGCTTTCAGACAATCTGTCCAGGGAACCGCCTTCTAAAAGTAGTATCACCAGCCCCGCAGGGCGGGCTGCCTTCCTGAAAGGAGGGTGCTGTCCTTGAGGGATGAGCAGCTCATTGCGGTCTCCCGAGAGTCCCTGGAGGTGACTAGCGCAGCTGCTGCTGTCCCCACGCGCCTGGCTCTTTCCGTCGCCACACGACCACCTACGGAGTGCATCCTAGGGCCCTGGTTTTACAGGGGGAGCAAAAAAAGGAACTTATTCTCTGGAGGTCGAGCAACGAAAAAGTAAAAAATGGAGGGCAAGGTTCAAGGCGGCATCCCTATGAGTACACGTTCTCTTCCTCCTGATCCCATAAAGGGCACACACGTGCGCGAGGGTGCGGCGCTGAGCCTATTTAAATGACTGCATCTCCACACTCCTACCCAGCCCTCTTGATTTTAATCACCCCTCAGGACTCAAATCCTCCCACTCTGTCCACTACCACCGCGCCTCCCGCCTCCCCCACCTCCGAGTCACCTGACTCCCTCCCATATCACTACTGCTGAACCTACACTGGTCTCCCTCTTAATGCCCTTCTCAATTCCATCTGTTCTTTGCCACCAGCCGCGAAGATCTGTTCATTGTTCTCAGCATAACCACCACCCAGCTGCCTCGGCTGCTTCCCTGACTCCACCTTTTTTAAAAATGATGGTCCAAATGCACATAAAATTTACCATTTTAAAGTGTGCCACTCAGCAGCATTGAGTATTTTCATGCCATTGTGTAACCATCACCACCAGAACATTTCCGTCACCCCAAGGGGAAACCCATTAACAGTCACTTCCCGTTCTCCAGTCCCCCTAACCCCTGGCAACCACCAATCTGCTTTCTGTCTCCATGGATTTGCCTGCTCTGGATATTTTATGTAAACGAAATCACCAATATATGAGCTCTTGTGCGTGTCTTTTATTTAGCATGATGTTTTCAAGGTCCATCCACATTGTAGCATGTGTCCGTACTTCATTCCTTTTTATGGCTGAGTAATATTTCATCGCACGGATCGACTGCATCTTGATGATCCATTTTATCTGTTGATTGGCATCTGGGTTGTTTCTGCAGTTTGGCTACTGTGAATAGTGCCTCTCTGGACATTTATGGACAGATCTTTGCTTGTCCATCTCTTTCAGTTCTTTGGGGTATACACTTAGGAGTGCTACTGCCGGGTCACATGGGAACTGTGTTTAATTTATTAAAGAACTGCCATGCTGTTTTTCACCATGACTATTCCAATCGCACGCCAACAACAGCATCCAAAAGTTCTACATTTTGCGCACCCTTGCTAACCAACACTTGTTATTTTGTTTTATTATTGCCACTCTGGTGGGTGTGCCCGGCTCCATCTTGGGGTTCTCGCCCCCTCGTTCTTCCTGCTCCTACTTTTCATATCCTCCAATTGGCCACTGTGTCTTACCCCAGTGCCTCTGCCTCGGCTCTTGCTTGCTTCTTTCCCCCAGGGCGGAGGGGATCCCCTCTGTTGATCTGACGCTACTAATTCGGTCTTTTGTGTGTGTGTACCGGGAATTGAACTCACGGGCACTCGACCCCTGAGCCACATCCCAGCCCTATTTTGTGTTTTATGTAGAGACAGGGTCTCACTGAATTGCTTAGCGCCTCGCCGTTGCTGAGGCTGGCTTTGAACTCGCGATTCTCCCGTCTCAGCCTCCCAAAGTGCTGGGATTACTGGCGTGAGCCACCGCGGCCGGCTTCTAATTCGGTCTTAATTTTACATTTCCTTGTGTAATAACTGGTGAGTCTCCATCTTCTTGATTTGTGTACGACCTTCCCCCAGGGAGGGACCATTCTGTTTTTTGCGTCCAGTGTTCCTAGCAGCCCTGTCCCTGGGAGACCTTTAGTGCTCCATGAGTACTGGGCGAATGGCTACCTGAGCAATGAATGAGAGGCAAGTTTAGGTCCCCTGTCCTGGTGAGTTTCCTTGCCTTTCTATTCACTACCCAGTAGGGCCCACAAAACCTGGGAAGGTTCTGAACTGAAAACCCACTTTGTCTGTAAGGTACCTGGAGACTGAAGGGGTGGCGGAGTAATACCTACTAACCACCCTGTTCAGGGTCACGGCGTATCTGTGCCAGGGATTCCGAGTCTGGTGTGGTGGTGGGGCTGGTTCTGCCCCGCTTGGCTGCAAGACGTTTAGGAAGTCTGAAAAACATTTGCTTGGTGCAGATCTGACCTCAGCATGTCAGGATGATCCCTGTGTTTGCCAAACCATTAACTTTTATGTAACAACGATGACCATAACAAACTGCATTTGCCCTACACACTTTGGAGTCACTGTTAAGGTCAGGACTGTGGCACTGTGTGAGACAAAAACCTTGTAAACTAGAAAAGTAGTGGCGGCGAGTTCTCTGTGTTTACAGCTCTGCTCCTATATGCAGATCCGAAGAGCTGAAAATATAGGGTTAAACATTCACGCAGCTGCTTTTCTTCCACGGAACTCCAAATGCTTCTGACCATCTCTATCCTGTGGAGTCATGAGCGGTCAGAGAGCACCATGCCCATCTCCAAGACTGGGAAACAGTCCCAGAGAAGCGGGGCACAGTGGCACACACCTGTAATCCCAGCAGCTCGGGAGGCTAAGGCAGGAGGATCACAAATTCAAAGCCAGCCTCAGTAAGAGTGAGGTGCTAAGCAACTCAGTGAGGCCCTGTCTCTAAATAAAATACAAAATAGGGCTGGCGATGTGGCTTAGTGGTCAAGTGCCCCTGAGTTCAATCCCAAGTACCCCCATCCCCCCCCTCCGCCCCCCCAAAAAACAAGCCCAGAGACAGGCAGTGAGTTTTCCAGCCTCCCATCCCTCAGTAAGACTGCAGCAGGCTCCTGCAAGAGCCCCTCCCATCTACCCTTCTAGCCCATGAGCTCTCCATTAGCTTGATTAGGACAATTGATTTATTCATTCTTAGTGACTGAGAGCAAGAGAGAGAGAGACCGACATGCCATTTGTGTGATATAAATATCCTTGGAAAAAGCTAAAAAACATTGTGTCATACATATTTTCTTGATACCACAGTCAATCACACATGTCTGCCCAAGTGCATAGTTGGTCAACCCAGGAAGGTGGGGGAGCAGAGCGAAATGTGGGTGGGGACCCAAGAAACACTAGGCTCCAGAAGCCTGTCCCCTGCGTGGTGACTTTTGCCAAGCACTAAAGACACATAGTGGTGTTTTTTTTTTTTTTTAATTAGCATTTTGTCTTTGGAGAATTTTCTAGAAATCTGAGAAATTTGATATTGATTTGGGTAGGAATATTAGTAGTCAGGGCTGCCAGGATGCTGAAGACACCTCTTCAGCTGGCCAGTTCCCAAAGAAAAAGTGGGTTTTCAGGTTCTCAGGTTCTCTCAGTCCAGCATTCTCCTGGACTCCTGGAGGATCTGGAGCTCCATGCGGCTCCTCTTCGCCCAAACCCATACTCCCTCCATCAAAAAGCCTTTAATCTCAGTGATTCCTCTGTCAGGAATTTAGCCGAAGGAAATCATTAAAGACGTATAAAAAGATTTAGTTACAGGATGTTTCTCACACCATGTAGATTATGGTGAAAGATTAGAAACAACCTCCATCCAACCAACCATTGGCAATAAATAAGTGAGTCATGTGGTTCTTTTTTGAAAACCCTGCTCAGATTTAAAAAGAAAAAAGATGGAAAGGAAATGAACCAAGGGTTTGTCTTAGGGGTGGAAATATAGGTGATTTTTTTTTTCCCCCTGAAAAGTTTGTTTGCAGATGATCTATTCAAAACCCTCTTAAATGTGGTTGACTTTCATTGGAAGCTTTATGACATCACTAAGAGGTGGACGTATCAGGAATGAAAAGACACCCCAAGAGGCACCCCCTCATCGGAAAGGAAGGTTCCCAAATCCAGGTGCTAGAACATAAGGTGGATTTGTGGATTGTGTGTTTTTCTGGAAACTAAGGAGAAGAAGGTACAGTGGATGTGACGGGCACCTGGGAACCACTGTAGATATTTGAACAAGAAAAAACACGACCAATTCTACCTCAGACTAAGCAAAGTCTGTCCAAGACATGAATGAGCTGGGGTGAATCCGAGGGCTTCAACAATCTCTCAGGGAAAATATCTGATTTCATGGAACTTGGGGCTTGAAATTTCTGGAGAATCATAGAACTCTAGTTCTGCAAGAGTTCTTGAGATTGCCTTCATTTAACAGATAGAATAATTACAGCCCAAAGAGTTCCATGGATCCAATCCCACAGCAAGGTGGCGGCCGACTTGGTACTGGCAACCATGGGTCCATATTCCCAGCCTTGGCCTCAGCCCATCTCTTGGCATCCCTGTTCTAAGGTGTGAACCACATCTGCAGACCCTAGTCCACTTTATACGTCCCACCTTTCATTCATTCATTTGCTCATTCATTCGTTCACCTCATACTTACTGAATCACCGAAGAGGTTGATGATGGTGGCGCATAGTAGGTGCTCAATAAATGTTTGTGGAAGTAGGGAGTGAGAGAAAGAAAAAGGAGGAATAGTGCCTGCTGAAACAACCACAAGCTTTTATGGGAAATGGAAACCACCCTTTGGAGATAGGAACTCATGTTCTGCAGGCCCAGGCAAGAAGACACTTAACAGAACCAAACCAAAAAAAACACAGACTTCCAACTTCTTTTGGAAAAGCATTTAATTCATCTCATTTATTGAGCCCTTACCGCTGGCCAGATCTGGGATTAAAATTTCTGCTATTTTTCCACAGGTTACAGATTAAATACCTTATGGGCAGAAGACCCCTGCAGAAAGGAGGGGGAAAAATGAGTTGGCCAGCCCCCAGGAAGGGCGGATGTTGTTAGCTCCTCAGAACAATGTTGACTTCTTTTCCTAGGTCCAGCAGCCTCGCTTTTTCTTTGCACCCAGACTCCTGGCTGGGGCCCAGCGCTGCTCTAAGAGGGAGGGCCAGGCATGAGCCACATGTAACCAAACACCCAGCAGCCTTGCCCTCTCCACTTCCGTTTTCCAGTTACTCCAGATTCTCAGGCCATTTCCCCCTTGATGTTGCCAAGAGAACGTAAATCCAGAGGCCCCGCTCTTGTCTCCCAGAAACACTGAAGAACTTGGCAGAGGCTTCTGGGGGGGGTGCATGGGAGGGAGGGGAAACAGGAATAAGAGAAAGTTGCACGTGGTGCCTCTCACCACCCCGGATGGAAGGAGAGAGGAGAAAGTTCACCAGAGCCCCTGTGAGCTGGCTCTGGCGCTGCTCTTGGCCAGAACCTGCCCTGAGCAGTACAGAGTGGCTCACGCGCTTGGAATTCGCTCCCTTAAAGATTCACGCTGCAACTTGGCTTCCAAAGACAATTTTAAAAGGAAAGGAAAGAAAAACCACTAATGGCCAGTGAAGGGCGCACCCCTAGGGCTGGGATAGGGTGGGAGACACACTTCCCAGAGCTCCCTTGGGGACACTCTGCCAGCTGCCAACAGCCACTTGCCAGTGGGGTTCCCCGGTGAGAACAAGAAGCAGAGATCTGGAAAGTTCTAATTCAAATGCTGTCCCACAACTCCAAAGCTCAGCAGAGAGGTACTGGGAAGTTCAAGGCGGGATCAAGTCATGGCTTTCTATGGGGCGCTTTCCATGTGCCAGCACTGTGCCGGAAGTCCTTGGTCTCACCGGGGCCACACAGCAAATCCCCTGCAGCAGGATCCTTCCCGCACTACAGAGGCAAAGGGGCTCAGACCTCACCCACCTCGGACCCGCCCAAGAACACACAGCTAAAAGGCAGGGTATGGAGCCGGGCACGGTGGTGCACGCCTGTAATCCTAGCACTTAGGGAGGCTGAGACAGGAGGATCGCAAGTTCAAAGCCAGCCTCAGCAACAGTGAGGCACTAAGCAACTCAGTGAGACCCTGTCTCTACATAAAACACAAAATAGGGCTGGGGATGTGGCTCAGTGGTTGCGTACCCCTGAGTTCAATCCCCAGCACCAAAAAAAAAAAAAAAAAAGGCAGGGTATGGAATGGGAATCCCAGGCTCCTGAGACTCCCTGGCCTGGCCTTGACTACTATGCCCTCTGGCCTCTTTTTGTAGCTGGATTCCCATGTGCCACCATCAGGAATTTGACATGCGTCTCCCCAGTGTTGGAAAACCTGAGCAGTCATTCATTCACAGAACCAGCTCAGTACCCACCAGGAACCTTCCTCTGCCACTCTGGTGAGTAGCCCTGGGTGCTTACGGACCGAGCACACAGGTGGTCAGCTGCCACTCATCAGTAGGGGTCCCTCACTTGGGGTCCTCAGACTCCAGGATGCCCCGGCAGAATTCCAGGGACAGGGGCAGGGGATGCCATTTTTAAATTCACTGACCTCTAACCCAAAGGAAGCATTGTCTTCTATTTGAATGTAGGTGACGGATGGCCATGGTGTGAGCAGTGCCTGTGACCTGGGCACCCATGCCAATCACAGAGACTTCCAGATCACTAATAGTTGTTGTGGACATATCAAAATGTTTGTGCACAACGTAGAAACCACAGCGACAGACAGACAAGTGGCTGGACCTTTTCTACCTTAACAGGGTAGAAAGAAACTCACCTGTTCCCATTTTATGAACTTGGTTGTGAATACTTTAATATCTGTATTATGGTGTAACTGGTTTCCCTTTAACCCTGTGTGCTTTATTTTATGCCTTGAAAAGTATGGTTCTAAGAGAGAGTCCAAAAGCACCACCAGACAAGGGATGCATGTCCTGTGCCAGGAGAACTGACACAGGCCTTCTACTCTTCTTTTTTCTTGGTGGGGGGGGTACTGGGGATTGAACCAAGGGACACTCAACCACTGAACCACATCCTCAGTCCTATTTTGTATTTTATTTAGAGACAGGGTCTCACTGAGTTGCTGAAGACCTTGCTAAATTGCTGAGGCTGCTTTGAACTTGTGATCCTCCTGCCTCAGCCTCCTGAGCTGCTGGGATTACAGGCGTGCATCACCGAGGCCGGCTAAGCCTCCTACTCTTGAAGAGTTTACAGTCTAATAGGAAAATGAGACAAGGGCACACAACTTTGTATAATATGCAATCTTAAAAGTAAAAGAGTGAACGCTTTGAGGACAAAGAATTGCTTTTTTTTAAAAATGAAAAACTCTTATCCATAGCACCTCAAACAGTGCCAATAATTAAGAATGGTACCTTGCGAAATAAACAGTGTCAAGTGCATGAGCTCAACCACCTCCATTGATACTTTGCTTAAAAAATTGATACCACTTAAAAAAGCAGAGCGATCTCTGGTGAGTAAAAATTGCCTTTCGGGGCCCTGACCTTCCCATCTGGAAGGTGGGCTTCACAACACCCTTTTGTTGACCTGGTAGGACACAAATGAGCAAGATCAAAAGCATGCGTGAACCTGGGTAGCTCTCGGCTCTTAATCTGTGCAGGACGAAGTTCAGCTCAGTCTGACCGCGGATGAGGGTTGCTCTCCCAGAGATCAGAGGCTGTTTTTCAGTTCTTTGGGAAGTGGAGATGATGGAGGGGAGGTTTTTGTTTGTTATTATTATTTAAAGCTTGCCGGAAAATGGCTTTATTCATTTATTCATTCATTCATTGTATTCTTTTATTTGGTGCTGGGGATTGAACCCAGGGCCTCGCACATACATGCTAAGTGCTTGTTCCTGATACTTTCCGACTGACGGGGTCTGTGTGTCATTTACATTTTACTGAGAGGACCAGAATGCCCCACGGTCTCTGCCCCACTTAGTCTTCTTCCTAGGACTGGGTTGATTGTCCCTGTCACAGACTGGTTTAGATGGACTCAAGTATTCAAAATGCCCAGTGGCCCCCAAAACCTTCTTCCCCACAACACCAGCTCTGAGAGAGTTGCCTGCAGATGCTCCTCCTGGGGTGAAGGTGAGTCACCCACAGAGTCCAGCTGGGGTCGTCACTGCAGAGGGTCTGCGTGTCCCTTGAATGCCCCTCTGATGGTGCTGACGCCCGGATCCACCTCCACAGAGTGACGGGCGCGTGCCTGCCTTAGCTTGCCAGTGAGGCTTCGCGACTCTCTCTCTCACATTGGCTCGAAAGATGCCTGAGTCTGCGAGGGCTGGTGAGGACCTGGAACAGCCTTTGAAGGTATCCAGCCAAATGAATTTAATTAAACTGTGGTTCCAGAAGCCAGCAGCATCTTCTTAAGAAAGCCATACAACTTCTAAAAGTCCCCGGAGACTCCCGTGCAGCCCATTTCCTGTGCTTCAGAAGGCTCGCTGTCATAAATAGGGCGGTTCCTTTGATGACAGATCCGGGTGACAACACATTTTTTTTTTTTAAAGCTTCGTCACTGTCTCATCTTGCTCTGAGCGGTGACCCTCCCCTTTCCACCTGCATTTGCTCTTACTCCTCAAAGCCAAAGTCATAAGGCCTTTATCTTCTCCGGTTGGCTTCTTAGATGGCCCCAAAGGCCACGATCCTGGAGAGTCTCCCTCCCACCAGCTCAAGATCAGACCAGCCTCAGACCCAGGAGCCAAATGTTGATTGTAATATTACCCTCAGTGGAGAAAGTGGTAGCGGGGCAGTACTTCTGCTTCCCAGCATACCTTTCTGTCATTCATTCTGCAATTTTGGCATCCTCATTATGGGCTTGGGGCTGGAGACATAATGGTTAACAAGACAACATGAGTCCCACCTTTGTGGAGCTTTCTACGGTCAAGGGAGAGCTTGATAATAAATACATAAGCAAATAAAGACATAAAACAGTTACAGATTGTTATACGTGCTAAAAAGAAACAGATGGCCAGAGAATAGTGAAGGGATATTCTTAGATAAAGTCAAAGAAGAACTCTCTGAGCAAGCGACATTCAAGCTGAGAGCTGAAGAATGAGACACAGCCAGCCAGAGCAAGAATATTCCACGGCAGCAGGAACGGCAAGTGCAAAGGCCCTGGGGTGGGGAAAACTTGGCAAGAGCTAGGAACTGACAGAAGGTCAGTGTTGTTGGAATGTAATGAACAAGAAAGACAATGTTGGAGAGAGAAAGGCAAAGAGAAGTCCCTGCTGGGCTGCTGAGGCTTGGATTTTCCTCAAGGAGGATGGGGAAGGGGAATGGAATTTCAGGGATCCAAGCACACCCTGAGATTGCAGAAAAAATAAGTAACTGAATTTCTTCAAGGGGCTGAATCCCAAACTCTCTTCTTAGCTTCTCAAAGGGAGCTATGAGCCATCAAAGCTGAAATGGCAGCAGACATTACCAGGTCATTACCAATGGTCATTACCAGGACCCATACCCAGGTCCCGGTAGCTGGACCTGCTGCTGTTCTTGAACCAGCTTTCTTGCTGTTGAGAATCACATCACCATTTGCTCCGGTGTCTTGCTCCCTCCTCCTGCCCCCGGCTGTCAGCCTGGAGGTGCCAGAAAGTGTCCACAGTGGTGACCTTGGTCTCCACACCTCCCATCATGCTGATGTGAGGCTTATGCAGACTTGCTGCGTAGGTAGATTATCAGCCCAGGGCTAGGGCTTCCCCACCGTCCAAAGGGAAGTCCCCAAGTTCCTCCTTTGACCCCCAAAGATCAGAGTGCCGTCCATCAGCCACCGATGGCCTTGCTCCTCTGAGGCAATCAGATCCTTTGACCAGCTTCTGCAGGCTGCCCCCAAGGAGCCATAGCCACTGCTGGGAATTGCTGGCGCCCCCTTAGGCCAGTGAAGTTTTGGGGGGAGGAGAGAGGAGATCCTCCCACCCACAGCAGGATGCCCAGGGTGGCTGATGCGTGTCTAGGTTCCACACACACTCAGTGCAGCACCCAGCACGTTACAGACACTTAACAAAAGCAATAAATAATGGTCATTTCCAGCCCTTACTCCCACCACACCCTGCAGGGATCGTGATGGAGTACACTCACCTCTCCTGCAGCCGGTCCTAACTGATGCCCCACCTCTTCCTGACAAGTAATAAACTTAATGATACCTTGTAGGGCTGCTGTACCTTTCTTCTGAAGAACTCTTGGCTATAATTATCTCTGAATTAGATTTAAAAGAGGTCAGGGAGTGGGGATTCTGCCCACCTCTGCCCCTGCCCCTACCAACTCGATGTTATTTTAAGGACACTGAGGCCCTGCTGGGACAGGAAATGCCTGGCCCAGATCTACAAGTCACGGGCAGGTGGGATTGGTAACTGGGACCTGCTCCTTCCTGAACTTGATCTATCCTAAGACTACTGAAAGCTTTTCTGCCTGGAGGCAAAACAGATCTTTTTTGGTCTCCATTCTCAAGGTCTGAGGAAATCCCCGGCTGGGAAGATACCCACAGGGAAGAGAAGGTCTCTAATAGGGTGCAGCTAGAAACCGGGAACCTTTGGCCACCTGGGAACCTGAGAGTTCAAGTGAAGTCCCTGCAGTACTCCCCTGGGGGTGTGAGTCAGGTGCTGGGGTGGGTTTCGGTCTGACCGACTGGCCAGATGCTCCACCATCCTGGGGCCCAGGGTGCTGGCTGACAGGCTGTACCCTGGGAAGACGCCTGGGCCCCTGGGAAACCACCTGACCTGTGGTGGCCCCAATTAGCTGACTAAGCCCAGGAGAGAGTGAGTGGGAGATTCCAGGCCTCGGTTGCCTCTTCAACTACAGGGAGTAAACACTAGCTACCCTCTGTGCGTCTCCAGAGGTGACCAGGAGCACAAGGTAAAAGCCACAGATGTGCCACAGATATTAACCCCTAAGGTGGAGATTACCTTGTGACCTTGGCCCTCCAAGTAGGCACTGTGAGCTTTCTGAGCATCACCTGGAGAATTCCAGAGCCACAGGGCAACCGGGGGCTCATGGGCTCATCATATTCCTAAAGAGCGCAGAAGAAGGGAACTGGGTGTGGTAGAAGAAACCCCCTTCCCCCAAGAAACTGGATCCTCTCCAAACCCTGGGACCTGTGAGTGGAATCTTATTGGGAACAAGGATCTCAGCAGGTGTGATTCAATTAAGGATCTTGAGATGAGACTGTCTGAATCGCCCAGGTGGGACTTCCCTGCAACCACCGTGTCCTTGTGAAGCGGACCTGCAGACACCAGGCATCACGAGAAGCCCAAGTGAAGATGGAGGCTGAGGCTGGAGCGTCACAGCCACAAGCCAAGGAACAGCTAGAGCCACCAGACTGCAAGAGACCAGGCAGGGTGCTCCCCTAGAGTCTCAGCAGAAATAGTGGCTCTGCTGGCACCCTGACTTGGAATAAGTGGCTCTGGGAGAGTAGAGGTGGTCGATGCTCATCCATTCTGGCTGCCCGAGGAAATGAACACATGGGGTGCAATCCCCCTGCAAGGGGATCATTTTTTGGTCTGTGGTGAGGTGAGCCTGGTAATGCATATTGAAATCCACCGGAGCAGACCCACCTGCGACCTGCCAGGAGGACACCAGCAAGTTAGTTCCTCATGGACGACAGTGGAACAGATGTGGCAGAATCCTCAGGTGGCTCCAGGTGCGCTGTGGAAGGGAGGGTGTCATCAGCCCCTGGACTCTTGTTCATGTCCTAGAGCTCCAGGACCCCTCTGTCTTCAACAAACACGTGCAGGGTGTGGGCTCTGGACAGGCTCCTGCTGGCCTCAGAAGAGGGGTCCACCCAGCTCCACCCCATGGGGCTCAGGATCTGGTAGCGGAACAATAACAGGTACCCCTGCTTACAGGTGGCCCTTGACATCCACCCGAATGTCCTGATGTAGCAACATTCTGTCCCAATGACAGACTCCTTCAGTCAGTAGCACTTGATAAACAGCTGCTGTCCTGAGCCCCTGGGTACCATCCTGCCAGCCCTTGTGCCCCTCCCATGACCCTATGGACCTCTGAGCTGTCCAGCAGCTAACAGGGTAAAGACACCCCGGTCTAGCAGAGAGGGGGCTTCCAGGTCCCTGCTGCTGGGCTGCAGCCAAGATCTATTCTGGCTGCCACTCATTTTGAGGATCATCGTGAATTGGTCCTCAGTGCTGGAAAATGAGGGGCTGGCTTCGAACCTGCTTCGCAGCCATCTCACCCTGGCTGGTCATCAAGAAATCGCATGCCTTAGGCTCAGCAAGGTGCATATGGGTGGTCCTGTCTGCCCATGTCACTCGCCTAGCCTTAAAAGTAACCACGAAGACCTCACCTGTTCCTCCAAAGGCACTGGCAGGGTCGAGAGAGAGCTCTGGGGTCCAGACCGGCACACGGGATGGTCAGGGCTGCCCCTGTGAGTTGCCGAAGCTTGGAAAAGGTCAAAAGGCAAGATCAGGCCGAGAACCCTACTGCACGTGTGCCCTGCTGACAGTCAAGGGTCTAGAGTCCAGAGGCAGTGAGGCAGGGCCAGCCGCCGGGGCCCAGGTAGAGACTGGAGGTCGCCAACTCCACTGCCACCAGGGCCTAGGCAGGTACGTGGTTTAATTGAAATGGTCACCTGGGACAGCATTAGCATACCTCCAAAGCCAGGTCCAGCTCTCTCCAGTGGGAGGGCTTCAGGTTCCTAGACAAGTACAGGAAGTAGCTGCAGGGACCGTAGAAAAGGCTCGCTTCAGTTTTCCTTCCTGAGCTCTGTCTATGAGGTCACCTGCTCGTTGGCATCACTGTTACTGCACAAAGACCAAGTTTCCCCATCATCCCAGAAACCAGAGATGGTCTGAACTTTTCTGCAGACCTAGCATGTGCAGAGCACTGCAGGGACCACAGAGGTGTTTTAGTTGACTCTTCCGTTGCTGTGACCTGAAGACCAGGTAAGAAAAACGTAGAGGGCAAAAAGTTCACTTTGGCTCGCGATTGTAGAGGTTCAGTCCATGGTTGACCCATTCCATAGCTCTGGGCCTGAGGTGGGGCAGAACATCTCAGCAGAAGGGCATGGCAGAGGGAAGCAGCTCAGGATATGCAGAGAGAGTGAGCTCTGCTCACCAGGGACAAAATATAAACTCCAAAGTCACATCCCCAGTGACCTGCCTCCTCCAGGCATACCCTACCTGCCTACAGTTACCACCCAAGTTCATCTATATCCATGGATTAGGATATTGATTAGGTCACAACTCTCATATTCTTATCATTTCAACTCTGAAGAGCCTTAGATCGCCTCACACATGAGCTTGTGGGGGACACTTTGTATCTAAACATAACAGGAGGGAGACAAGTCAGGAGTAGTCTCTGCCCTTCTGACCCTTACAATTAACTGAGCACCTGCTATGTACTGGGGCCCTTATTAAAACAATGCCAAATAATCCTTACTACTTCCACTTATTGAGGGCCCATGCCAAGGATGGTCAACGTCAAGGTCGAGGATATCCTAATAGGAACAACAGTAATCTCTTGCTAAGTGCTTTGTGAGTATTACTGTAGTTAAGTCCCTAGTAACCTCCAGGGACTGACACTGTGAGTGCTCACAACACCCAGATGAGGAGACCAGGCACAGAAGGCAGGTCCTCGCTTCTTCTGCGGGTAAGTGGTAGAGGATAGCCTTGAACTTGGCCAACTTCCAGAATAGGTGCTTGTGATTATGCTGCCCGCCTATTAATTCTCAAAACGTCCCCCCAAAGCAGCCAGTTCCTTTGCAGATAAAAAATTGAGGCTGGGGCCTTGAGGTTTTTCTTTTGACTGATATCAGCACAGGACCAGGACTAGGGTGGGGCCTCTATTCTGCTGAAAACGCGACAGAAACACCCAAAAACTCAGGGACCAACATCAATAGTATGTAAAGCTCAAAATTAGTACAAAAACCCCACCGCGAACAAAACATCAAAACTGAAAGACCAGATCTCACCTTGCATCTGACTTGCTACAACCTAATCTCCGTCCTAATTTTTTCAGGGCCGGCTGCGCGTCTTCTCACAGCTACTTCTCACCCACTCGGTGCCAGGCCCTCTTTTAAGGGCTTTCCCTTGCTGCTCCCTTTATCCTCCACCAGTCCTAGGAATTCCTTTTTTAAAGATGAGGGGCAGCAGCTCAGAGAAGGCTAGAGCTTTGCTTAAGATCACACAGCGGAGGGGGCGGGAATGGGAGCCTAGCCAGGATTCCTGGAGTGAGCGAGAAAGGGAGGGAGAGCCCCGGGGCTGAGAACAGCCCAAGACAGGTAGGGGACTGACCGATCGCCCCAGCGTCCAGGGAATTCCTGCAGGGCGTGGGAGGCGCGACCTGGTGACCTCTGAGTTCCCAGCATCTCCGGGTTTCCAGCTTTCTGCCATCCCATTGTTTCCTAAGAAGCGGCGGGTGACTCAGGGCACACCCCAGGCGCTGGGCCGCGGCTTGGACCCGGGGACAGCGGGGCGATGGCCACAGGGACGCGGTCCCCGCCAGCCCTGTGCGCGGAGCCAGCGCCTCCGCGAACCGCAGCAGCGCCGGGAGGGAGGCGCGCCGCGTTGCAGGGAAGCTGTTGGTAATGAGCGGAATTGGGTTTTAATGGGGTTCGCGCAGATAGGACAGAAATCAAATTAGGGCCTAATTGGCATGCAGGAGGCGGCCGAGCGGGGACGCAGCGCCTGGGTGCCGCAGGCCAGGCGCGGGAACCCCTCCCGCGGCGACGCCCCGCCCCTGCCTCAGCACCAGCCTCTCCCAGGGGCCCAGTGACCTTGACCCCATCCTTGAAAACGCCTGAGTGGCTGGCGTTGGCTCTGGGGGGGGGGGGGTGTTGTGCGTTTCTCTGTTGATGGAAAGGAAGGAAAGGATGCACAGGAGGTGCGGGGGAGAGAGAGAGACCCGCGAGGGCCAAAGGCCTGCAGCCAGAGCCCGGCATGGTAGTCCTCGTAGTGACAGTACTGGGCGCTGACCCTGGGCCAGGTCCCCACTGGCAGGTTGCACGGATATGCAGCCTGACTCCTGGAGGCTGGGTACTCTTCTTTCTCTGCTCTGTCCCTATGAAGAGTTGGAAGCACAGAGAGGTTTAGTTATTTACCCAAGGTCACCCAGCAAGCCCTCTGTGGAGCTAATGCTCCAGCCCCCAGCATCGTGGCTCCAGAAATAATGCTTGTTTCTGCTTCTGCCCCGGCGCTACTAGTTGTTTTGTTTTTCTTATCTATTTTTAAAAGCACTTACAGGATTCTTCTCAGAGTCTGACAATACCTTGGTTTTATTGTAAGAATTCTCGATGTTTTAAGATGCTGTTTCTGATTCAGGTTTTTGCTACACCCCACACATCCTCCATCTGCTCTTTCCCTATAGTGTCCTTGGAAGTCCTACCCCTCCACAGGCCACCTACTCCCTGTGCCAAAGAGCACACCTAGTGTTTGGGGGATGGAAAGCAGGAACGGAGACCCTCTAGTTCCACAGGTGAGCAGAGCAAGGGTTGGAGAGGTCGACTTTGGGAGAACACACGTTCCCGTGTCGCCTGTATGGTATGTTTATTCCTCAGTTCTTCAAAGGAGTCATTTTTAGGGTTCAGAGAGGTGCAGAGATTTGCTCAAGGTCACACAATGAGCTTAAACTGGTACAAACCCAGGTCTGTCTAACCTGAGCTCTATTTCCATGGTGCTTTGCACACGGTGCTAAAAGTTGATCACATCATTCGGTCCCCCAAAACACCAAGAATCATCATGGCGTGCCCTCACCGCAGTTTGGGAGGTCGGAAGTCTTGCTTCTGCCTGTGATATGCACTCTGGGGTGAGGCCAGAGTGGAAGAAATTCGGGGCACTCAGTATAGACCATTTCAAGCCTGATCTGCCTCCAAGTGGGATCAGACATTTCTTGGTAGCAGAGGATGGAGAATGTCCCCGGGGGGCCTTTTTCCAAAGTGTATTACAGAAAATGATTTGGGGAAATTTGGGATCGAACAAAGTCAACCCTGGTTCTTTACTGCAGGAGCTTTTACTGTCAGAGTCTTTAACCGGCTCACAGGTATGCAACTGTCCTAGGGGGTCAGCTGTAAGAAGCACTTTCCAAACATATCTCATCACGGAACTCATGTTCCTAGAGCATTGTGCAGGCCTGGGGTTCCTCAGAACCTACTCTGAGAAACAAGCATATGGGAGGTGACCCTGGACTTCTCATTGGTACCTGTCTTCTTCCGTTGGGGAAGATATTGGGAGGGTGGGTTACCAGGGATTGAACTCAGGGGCACTCGACCCCTGAGCCACATCCCCAGCCCTATTTTGTGTTTTATGTAGAGACAGGGTCTCACTGAGTTGCTTAGCGCCTCGCCTTGCTGAGGCTGGCTTTGAACTCGCAATTCTCCTGTCTCAGCCTCCGGAGCTGCTGGGATTATAGGCGTGTGCCACCGCACCTGGCTTGGGGGAGACATTTTAAAGTCCTGCTTGGGCAGAAAACTATCCGCAGTTGAATGAGGGCCTTGCAATTGTAGGTCCCCCCAAAGCATCGTAAACCACGCTGCTCAACCCCAAACCTCCATTCAGGCCTGACAGCTGTGCAGGATGTTCCAGGGAATCTGGAGACTTAAAGCAGAAGAACTCAGATTAGACCACGACAAGCATCTTAATGCTGGACGGTGGGGGTGGGGTCCCGGTGGCTTGTGCTACCTGCAGACCTGGTCCTTGCCCTCTTGGCACCCACAGACTGGTTGAGAGAATAAAACACACCTTCCGTGACAAAAAATGGCTCAGCTCATTGTAACAGTGGCTGGCTGCAAATACTTAGGGAGCGGAGTTATCCTCATCCCCAAGCACATCTAAAAATCTTGATTACATTTTTAATTATAAAATTAGTATAATGCACATTGTAGAAAAATAAAGAAAGAACCCACTTTAGAAAATAAAAAGCAAAAAGTTTTTGGTTCACACATTCCACTCCACACCCTCCCTCCCTCGAGGTAATCACCGTGGTGTGGTACATATCCTTCCAGACTTTTCCATGCATAAACAAACATGTAAATATGGAATTTGTTTTTTACCAAAAAATTGGGTCACAGCTTGTAACCTACTTTTCTTACTTTATACACGGTAGACTTCTTCTTTCTGAGACATCCAACTTCCCTATTCTCTCCATCCCAAAAATGCACCCCTCGGGCGCAGGATAACTGGCTGTCTTTGTGAACCCCCGAGGAGAGAAAAAGCTGCAAATGTCTGTACCAAACACCTGTGTGCAGGTGGATCGGGGGGAGCGCAGGAAGGCCTCTGGATGAAGGGAACGGGGTGGGCAGAGATGGGCGGTCAGGTGGGCCCATGTTATTGAAGGAGACAGACCTTCCCTTTTCCCTGCCCAAAGGTCACCCCAATCTAGAAATGTCCCACTGTTGATTTGCCCCGTCTCTTTCATTCTTAAGTGATCTTGATATGAGAGACCAGGGTGTTGCTGGTCTGGTGTGGCTGGAGCCCAGCCCTGAGCATGGTGACTCTTCAGTCCATCAGCCAATCTTGTGATCGTTTCCAAAGGTGCTTTGGACTGGCCTCACCTGATCAGAGACCCTTTGAGTTAGAAGTACACAGTCAGTGGCGCAAGCCTATAATCCCAGCACTTAGGGAGGCTGAGACAGGAGGATCGCGAGTTCAAAGCCAGCCTCAGCAATGGGGAAGCGCCAAGCAACTCAGTGAGACCCTGTCTCTACGTAAAACACAAAATAGGGCTGGGGATGTGGCTCAGTGGTCGAGTGCCCCTGAGTTCAATCTCCAGCACCAAAAAAAAAAAAAAAGAAGAAGAAGAAGTGCACAGTCAGATGGCTAGCCTGGGGGACACAAAGTGAGTGGCTTAGACATGTCATCAGCCACTTCTCACATTCATTGGCACACTCAAGGGGTCAGTTGTGGCTGCAGTTAGCTGATTAACTAGCATTTGTCAGGCTCCTCGGAGTTGCTCACACGCAGCCATGGTGGCAGAAGGAGAGATGCTAATTCCAAGGGCAAATATTTGTCGCTATGCCCCTCTCAGAGTTTCTAAGGCAATGACGAACCAGGATGCCATCATAATGAGTCTTCAGGATGCAGCCTTGATGGCTGAATGTCAGACACTCATCTCGTCCCTGTGCCGTGGTGTTGAGGCAGGTCTCCTGGAGCTCAGGCCCTCTGATTCCCTGGGAGGAGGCCCAGAGATGCTATTTAAAAAAAAAAAAAAAAGCCCGAGCCTGACTTTCTCCAGGATCAGCAGATCCACACTGAAGACCTTAAATCAGCAGAATCCGCCAGCGTTCGGCTACAGTGGCTTGTGTGCAGCGATTTCCAATTGTCTCCATTCCGTTCCTCCAGAGGGTCTCATGTGCCTGGTGAGATCTTTATCATCTGTCACAGGGTGATGCACGCCGCGCCTGCTACAGAGGAATGGAGCCCAGCTGCATGAAGACATCAGCCACTGCACAGCCCTGGCCGTGCCCTGCCTGGCTCTGGTGTCCTGGCCCCCTGGCCCCACTCGCCGGTCCTGGAAAGTGTCACATCTTTTCTTATTCATCTGCACTACCAGAGAAAATCTGAGAGAAGCATTTGGTTAAAAAGGGGGTCAAACCGACCCCGAGCGTGGCTGTGGGCAGGTCATGGTCAGGCACGGGGTTCTGGGTCCTCAGCTCTGCTACTTGGTGCAGGATGGCTGTGGTCCTCCTTATAACCCCAGATCTGCAATATAAATGAGGATGATCAGATTTCCCAAGTCTCCCAGGAGGGTGAAATGGTGTAGGGAAAGCAGGCGGGTCTGTGGCTGGTTTGGGATAGCACACCCCTGTCTCTAACAAAATCCACACCCCGAGTGCTTCAGATGTGACAAGAACAGTAGTAAAAGTCCTTCAGGATGAGCATCTCTCATTCAAAAATCTGCAATCCAAATTGCTTCAAAAGACAAAAATTTTTGAGTGCCAACATGATGTCACAAGTGGTTAGTTTCACACGTGACTTCTTGGGATGGGTCACAGTCAAAATGCAATATTAATTATAATATTCTATAAAAACAAAATTATTGGCTGGGTGCCGTGGTGCACACCTGTCATCCCAGCACTTTGGGAGGCTGAGACAGGAGAATCACGAGTTCAAAGCCAGCCTCAGCAACGGCAAGGCGCTAAGCAACTCGGTGAGACCCTGTCTCTACATAAAACACAAAATAGGGCTGGGGATGTGGCTCAGTGGTTGAGTGCCCTTGAGTTCAATCCTCGGTACCCAAAACATTAAATAAATAAATAAAATCATTATAATACTTTATTAAAAGATTGTATAAAATGACTTCAGGTTGTGTGTATGAGGTGTGTACATAACAAATACATTTTATACTTAGCCCTTGGTCCTATCCCTGCAAGTATAACTGATGTATATGCAAATATTCCAAAATCCAAATAAACCTGAAATACTTCTGGCCCTGACATTTCAGAAAAGGGACACTCATCCTGATGTATTAATAAAAAGACGTGCACTGACACAAGATTGTGCATGTATTTAGTACCACTCAAACTATACACTTAAAAATGGCTAAAATGTAAATTTTGCTGGACATGGGGACACACGCCTGTAATCCTAGCCACTCGGGAGGCTGAGGCAGGAAGATCACAAGTGCGAGGCCAGCCTCCTTCAGCAACTTAATGAGGCCCTAAGTAACTAGTGAGACCTTCGTCTCAAAATAAATTAAAAAATAATAATAAAAAGGGCTGGGATGTGGCTCAGTGGTTAAGCACCCGTGGGTTCAATCCCTGGTACCAAAACCAAAACAAAACAAAAATTGTAAATTTGATGATATGCACATTATGCCATGGTTTTTCTTTTTCTTTCTTTCTTTTTTTTTAAAGTCATCCAGGCACTTACTGAGCAATTGCTCTATGCAAGGTGTTTACCGTGCTCTGCCCTCGGAACGCTCCATCAGGCAGAAGTCTCTCTAGCAGTAAAGGAGAGGAAATGATTTCTAAGAAGCCACCCAGCCAGCAAGAATCTGAGTCAGGATTCCAGGTAAATGCATCTGAGTCCTGAGCCCAGGCCTTCCCCTTGATCAACACCTTAAGGTTAAGAAAATGTCTTATTTTATATAAAATCAGCAAATCTGATTTGCCCAGGGAGGTCAGGCTCTATCTGCTCCACACAGCACCAGGGCCAACATGTTGTCCTTTGAGGGTCGCTGAGTCTCCGCTAGGTGCCAGGGACCATGTTAGAAACAAGGGAGGCAAAGGTGAGTGAGACCCCGAGGGTTTCACTCAGATTATTCGTGTCTGTGACCCAAAGACCTGACAAGAACCACCTTGGAGGAGGAAGTTTGTTTGGCACTCGCGGCATCTGAGTGTTCAGCCCCTAGGCGGCCGGCTCCGTTGCTCTGGACCCGAGGTGAGGAGGGGTGCGGTGGAGGAAAGTGGCTCAGGACATGGCAATCGGGGGCAAAAGGCGCACCCCAAAGGTAAGCCCCCAGTGACCTCCGGCCACAGCCTACCTGCCTACGGTGACCACCCGCTTCATCCACATCAGGGCATTCTCACACGGATGGGGGTCTCACAACCCAGCCGTCTCACCCCTGAACCTTCTTGCATTGTCCGCACACAAGCGCTTTGGGGGGACGCCTCCTCACCCACTGAGGGGGTGCCTTCCCAGGCAAAGGCAGGACACAGGCAGGGAAATGAGCCAAGCAAGTCCTTTAGGAGTAGAGAGAGTTGCAGGCAGCAGCCCTCAAAGAAAGGAGCACCGGGGCCCAAGATCCGCAGCAGAGGGATGACTTTTTCCAGGAGGTAGAAGAGGGGGTGGTGTTTGCACAACACCTAGAGTTCAAGAATATGCCGGAAAAAAAGCCAAAAATCAATGGTCCATGCAGGAGAAGCTAAGCTATACCTTCTTAAAGATGACAGAGCAGAACAATGGCAAGAAATAACTCAAATGTTCATTAACAAGTGACTAGACCAAAAAAAAAAAAAAAAAAATGTGGTGCAGCCACATTAGATATTCTACAGTGGAATAGTATGCAGCCATAAAAAAGGAAGCATTGAGACCTGTTACCACTTGGATGAACCTTGAAAACATTAGTCTAAGTTTAGAAGGAAGTCCATCTCCAAAGGCCATGTGCGGCATGATTTCATTTACACGGACTGTCCAGAACAGGCCGATCCTTAGAGGCAGATTAGCAGTTTCCTGAGGCTAGGCCAGAGGAGGGGAGAATGGAAGTGACCGCTCATGGGGACAGAGTTTCTTTTGAGGGATGATGAAACTATTCTGGCATTAAATGGGTGCACAATTTTGAGAATATACTAAAACCCACCAAATCGTATGCTTCCCTTGGCTGAACTTTGTGGTATATGAATTATACCTCAATAAATTTGTAATTAGAAAGCCATATAACCATATTAAATAAAAGCTTGAAGAAAAAAAAAGAAATCACTTAGAGTCCTATGCTCCCAGCACATAGTGTTCCCGTTCACGCACTCCCATCTTGGTCCCGCACCTACGCATTTTACGTGCACAGCCACGAGATGTCTCCTTTGCTACTTTTTTTTTTTTTTTTTAACAGCATTTCATTGCCAACATTTGTCCGCATTTCTGCGAGGTCCCGTGATTGTTTTCAGATCTGTGTTTTTGGAAGATGATGAAGTCATTCAATAAATATTTTTTGAGTACCTGTCAGAAACTGTTCTGGGCACCCGATGACGCCCCTATCCTCTCAGTGCTCATTTTCTGGTAGCAGAGGCTGGAAATAAAACAACCAGTGAAAGATAAATTCAGATAGTGAGGAGTTTGGTGTGAATACCAAGCCATAGGGAAATGAGACAGACACCGTGGAGGTGAGGCAGGGGAGGCTGCTTGGAAAAACCATGGGCAGGGACAGGGGACCTTTAAGCTGAGACTCTAATGATGAGAAGATACTATGTAACCATCCTAAAGGAGATGTTTCAGGAGAGGATCCGCAAGTGCAAAGGCCCTGAGACAGAAACAAACTTGGCATGTATTAGAAGGGTGTGCTTCAGGGTGGAGAGATGTGGCTTAGGCATAAAGGAATCTGAATACAGGGACCAAGAGAGTCCTCATTCCTTGGCCTGATCCTGTCCTAGAATAGTTGTCAAAGTCACCTTCTGGCCTGTGTTTAGGAAGGAAGCTGGCACCCAGACCCCCCACCCCTCCAGAGTTGGCCCGACCAGCCAGCCCTCCTGATTGCTGCTCAGCTTTTTGGGGAGCCCAGGTGATTTCCAACACAGCCACGTAAGGCCACACGCAGGGAGCCCTGGAGGCCTCCGGAACCTGGCTTCTGCTAGGCAAAGCCGGCAAGTGCCAACCTGAGGGCTGATGGCAACCCTGCCCCTCCTGCTGTCTCACTGCTAGCACATTAAAGTGACAGTGCTCTGGGTGCATCCGCTTCCTCTGGCCCTGAACCCCAGGAGTGGCCACCCTGCCGCCTAGCACCCCCCACCCGGGGCCCAGGCCTGGGCTTCGTGACTGTCTTCCCCACGACGGGCTCTCTGTGGAGATGGACAAATCTGGGTCACGTCCCCTGTGAAGCTTTGTAACATTATTCAAATAGTTTCTTGGGTTAATTAATAGCTATCTTTTTTTGGACTATAAGCTCCAAGAAGGCAGGACTATGACTCCATGCATTTAGTACAGAATACAGGGCTGTCCAGAGACATACAAGGTGAGCCACGTACGTAGTTTTAGAATTTCTAAAAAGTAGAAAAAGTAAAAAAAATACTTTTGACTTTTTTACTGAAAAAGTAAAAATGGGCTGGGGTGTAGCTCAGTGGTAGAACACTTGCCTTGTATGTGCAAAGCTGTGGGTTCAATCCCCAGGACTAAAGAAGAAAAAAAAAGTAGCAGATGAAACTAATCTTCATTGTACATTGTATTTAACCCAGTATATGCAAAAATATTATGAATTCCATATGGGATCAATGTTAATGTGATAGTTATATTCTTTTTATCATACTCAGTCTTCAGAATCCTTTGTGTATTTCATATTACAACATATCTCAATTTGGGTGCTAAATTTTCATTGGAAATATTTGATATTATTTAAATTTTATAAAAGATAAAGTGAGTGCCGAGTGCGGTGGTGCACACCTGTAATCCCAGCGGCTTGGGAGGCTGAGGCAGGAGGATCGCAAGTTCAAAGCCAGCCTTGGCACCTTAGCAAGGCCCTAAGCAACTTAGTGAGACCCTGTCTCAAAATAAAAACATAAAAAAGGGCTGGGGATGTGGCTCAGTGTTTAAGCACCCCTGGGTTTAATACCTAGTATCCCCCTTCCCCCCCTACCAAAAAAAAGTTAAGGAGAAAATGGTTCATTTGCTAAATTTGTTTCAAACAATAGTCGGATGAACAGGCTTCAAAACTTTTTAAATTAAGTAACACTGAATAAAAACAGAGTTCCTCAGGGACACCAGTCATATTTCAAGAGCACCCTGGTCTGTGTGGCCAGTGTCTACCATACTGGAAAGCCAAGAGCAAGTGCTCATATTTGTGGAATAGATGAAATGATAACTCCTAGTTCCACCAATTATCATTTCCACGACTTAAGCCTTGGGGTGGTTTTCAATACCCACAAATTCTATGCTACACCTCCCTTCAAAAGGTGGGGCCCTATTCCTCGCCCCTTGGGTGGAAGCCAGGCTCAACGACTCACTTCTAAGTAAAGGGATGTGGCTGACTAACACTGTCACTTCCAAGCTGGGTCATCCAGTACGCTGTGGCTTTGTGCTGGCTTCTCTTGAATCACTCATTCTGGGAGAAGCCAGCCGCCACTAACAGGCAGATGGAACCACCTTACAGGAAGGTCCATGTGAAGAGGAAATGAGGCCCCCAGCCATTAGCCTTGTGAGGCCGAGAGGCGGAGCCCTAGCCCCAGCCAAAGCTTTGGATGCTGGCAGTGCCCACTTACCCCCTGCCTGCAACTTCCTGAGGGAACAGAGCCAAGACCACCCACCACTCCTATGCACAGAAACTGAGAGGGAGCAAATGCTTATTATTGCTTCAAGTCACTGAATTTTTAGGTGATGCATTATGCAGCCATCAATGACTGAAACATGCCTCATCCCTTCTGGGCCTCAGTTGCTTCATCCATAAAATGGGGTCAATGAACCCTTGCTCGAAAGGCCTTTGTGAGGCCAAGAGGAGATCATCTACCAAGACCACTCAGCACAGATCTTGGCACCAATAAATAATTCACGGTCACTATTGTTATTTTCCTTCTCTTTCTTGTGCATTCTGAAGCATCTCTCATTTTCAATGTGTTTATCCACGCAGCTTAAGGTTGACCAAGAGATGGGTTCTGGCCATCTCCCTGGACCCAGGAAAAATGAGTCTAGGAATTCAGATTTCACTTTCCAGGTTTCTGCTTCTCTGGGGCTCTCGGATCCCCGTTGGCTTCTGGAGACCGTCTCATCTCTGTGCAGGTTCTAGCCAGGATTCGGTCTCTCCATCAAAACTTCCTGAACTAGAAGATGAAGGATCTGGCAACTCCACGCTCACCCCCCGTGGTGAGCAGTGTGCCGGTCCACCTGACTCCTCCTTCAGGGAAGGACATCCAGGCGGCTGCTGGCAAGGAGCCCAGCAGATGGTCTGCAGCTGTCAGTGAGCCTTCAGAATTGGCTCAGCTGCAGGCCGCTAGCTTGCACAGCCTGCCCCGTTCCCAGGTTAGCCCACGTCCAGTGACTGACCTTGACAGGGGTGGAAAGGTCTGGCCACTCTGACCGCGGGGACAACACGGACAGGTCATACAACTCATGGGGTTGGCCAGGGTCCTGTGGGGCCCCCATCAGCGTTCAGCCTCTCCTTCTCCAGTGCTGAGTCCTCGTCCCTCTCCCTCTCACAAGGATTGATTCCTGATAAACACCTTGGCCCCGCAAGCCTGTTTCTAAAACACTCGTGGGAAAGAGGCCTAAGTTGGATTTCTCCACCTCTGTAACTGCGGACCTTCTGGATAATTCTCTGTGAGGGTCCAGTCCTGTGCATCGTAGGAAGCTGAGCCGCATCCCTGCCTTGTACCCTCTGGATGCCAGCGTCCCCATCTCCCAAGCAGGGGGCCCTTCAGAAACTGCAACTGCAAAGTCACCAGCAGCTGGGAATCCCTGGCTCAGGGTGAAATAAGCAGGCAGATGGGGAAGGGATCAGACTGAAGCCAGACAGCCAGGCCTTACAGGGGTGGAAAGGACGTCAGGATCCGCCCTGCCTCAGCTCTCCGGGGCTTCTGTGGAGGAAGATGGAAACTGCTCCTCCAGAAACCTGGCCCGGCCATTCCCAAGCCTGACTTCTCTCCTTCCACTGACCCCCAGCCAATCTTAGCCCTGTGGCTTCTGTTGCTTTGGGCTTCCAAGGTCTGGTGGCTTCTGCTCTGTGTCTTGCAGCTTCTGCCCAAGCTCCCAGCCCGCCTGGGGCTCCCAGGGAGAGGGAAGCCTCCCTGGCTGCGTCATCTCAGTGGAGGGCATCTTGATGGAGAGCCTTCTCACAGGAGCTCACCTCTGAGTCATGGCTGGCCCAGGGTGGCAAAGTCATGAGATCAAAGCACTGAGACTACAGTAGTCTCATCTTAATACAGTGACCTTGGGTCAGCCCACTAATGATGGCCGGCCTCCATTTCCCTGTCTGTCAAATGGGAGTAATAATACTTGGGCTACTCTATCGCCTAGCTGGCAGCCCCCAATGCCACCACTTAAAGAAAAGCCCTTTCAGCTCAAAAGCCTCATTTAAATGCTGTCACAGCTACGCACGGTGGCACCCGCTCTTAATCCCAGGGGCTCAGGAGGCTGAGCTAGGAGGATCGCGAGTTCAAAGCCAGCCTCAGTGAGAGCGAGACGCTAAGCAACTCAGTGAGACCCTGTCTCTACGTAAAACACAAAATAGGGCTGGGGATGTGGCTCAGTGGTCGAGAGCCCCTGAGTTCCATCCCTGACACCCCAAAATAAAAATAATAAATAATAAGTAAATACTGTCCCTGTGAAAAAGGCACCTTTCTGTGGCTGCGAAGCAGAAGAGTCTAATCGTAGTGATAGCCATCAGAGCTGTCCTCTTCAAAAATGTCACAAAGCCTTAGCATACTGGGCCCATCTGAAATACCAGGAGATGAAGTTGAGTTAAAAAATGAAAAGAAAAAGAGAGAGAGAGAGAGAAAGAGAGAGAGAGAGAGAAGCTCTTCTTGCCTGTGGCATTTTAGCTTGTGCACATCATCCCAGTAATATTTCTTCTTCCTTTTTTGTTAATGGCTTGGGGGTTTGAACACTGTTTTGTTCAGCCACACGGGGAAATGTTTAATGAATCCTTGTGAATATTCATTAAATGCTGTTAATATTTTCTGGTGGGGGGGCATGCTGCCCATCCAGCGGGTCCCCCAGCGCAGCGGCGGGGAATGCAGCGCACCACTTGATCGGTGCTATTTGTTTTCCATCTCACTTGCCCTATTTTCTGAGACCTCAGGAGGCTCACGGGGGCCAAGGGTGGAGGCTGAGCTCATTTCCTTGAGACAGAAAGGAGTTTGCAAGAATAGAGCCGTGGAGCTGGAGATGCACCAGACCACACCCCTGCTCTCTCTCTGCAATGCCCCTTCCAGAAGCCCCCGTGTGCGTGCACAGACAGACATGCAGGAGGCGTTCCGAGAAGCCCCACTTGTAATAGAAACCAGGGGAGAAACACACATGCCTGTCAACGCCAGAACAGACAGGTGTGGAACTTCCCTGCTGACGGATTACTATACAGTAGTGAAAAGCGATTGCCCAGACCCCTGGATTAAAATAGCTTACTTCTTATTGACCTATAATTTATACTTCATAAAAACCACTCTTTTCAAGTGTACAATGCAGTGATTCTTTCAATATATTTGCCGGGTTGTGCAACCATCGCTGCCGATTCTAGAATATTCCATTACCCTTCAAAAGAATGGCTATCCCCGTTTAAGCAGTTTCTCTTCATTTCTCTTCACCTCCAGCCCCTGGAAAGCCCTCATTTTTTTTGTCTATTCTGGATACTTGCCTACTCTGGATATTTCATATAAATGAAATTGTACAAATGGTCTTTTGTGTATGGCTTCTTTGCTTGATATAAATACTATAGCATGTGTCACTACACCGTTGCTTTTTAGGGCCAAATAACGCTCTACTGTATGGACATACCACATTTTTTTAGGCACTCCTCCATTGATGGACATTTGGCTTGGTTCCACTTGGTGGTGGTTTAAACTGCGCTGCCGTTAACGTCTGCGTACAGATTTTAGTGCCGACCTCATTTTAGCTCTCTTGGATATGTACATAAGAATGGAGCTCCTGGGTCCTGTGGCAATTCCATGTTGAACTTTTTGAGAAATCATCAGCCTGTTTTCCAAAGCAGCTGCCCTAATTTACATTTCCACTAGCAATGCCTGGGGATTCCAGTTTTTCCATAGTTTTACAGAGTTGAGCGTTACAGACATAATATGGAGAAGAAAGGAAGGTGCACACGAATGCATTCCTCATGACCTCATTTCCACAAAACCCCAAAACATGCTAGATGACATCTTAGGTGTCCCACACCCTGTGCAGCTCAAATATAAAGAAAATCTCGGGAATGGAAGATACCAACATATGGATAATGATTCCCTTGGGGTGAGAAGAACAATATGGTCAGAGTAAGTAATTATACAGGGCTTCCGCTAGATGGATGTTTTATTTCTTAATCTAGGTGGTGGTTCAAGGGAGCTGTTGAATTATTCTTTGCATATTTTTAATATTTCCTAATACATTATTACTTTTTTTTTTTTTTTTTGACGCTGGTTCATCTGCCTTTAAGCATCTCACTTACGGAACCAGGGGATGCCGAGTTGGAGAGTATCCCAGGATCATTGGGTCTGCCAGACTAGATTGGATGAGACACGGAGGCCTCTCCTCTCTGTCTCACTTGGATCTTTCTCATCCTGGGGAAAGCCAGCCGCCCTGCTGTGGAAAGGCCCCCGTGGTGAGGAGCTGAGGCCTCCAGCCAACTGCCATCCAAGTGCGCCGTCTTGGGAAAGGTTCCTCCAGCTTCACTCAAGCCTCAGAGAACTGCGGCCCTGGCCGGCTGGCACTGCAACCTCGTGAAAGACCCTGAGCCTGAACTTCCCAGCTAAGCTGCTCCACACTCTCAGAACTAAATTTTTAGCTGATTTGTTCCATAGTAATAGCTAACTTAAAGGATCAGGGATATGTGATCCCATAGAACAAGTTTCTTCAGGGGGATATTCCAGGGCCACTTCAGTGATACATCCATGCCATCAAAAAAATCCATGTCCTTCCCATCTCCCTGCTCTGCCTTCTTGAGGACGTTGGCTTTTGTCTTCGTGACTCTCTCAAGGAGGCTGCCACAGCCACCGTCCAGCTGCACTGAGAGGAAGAGGAAAAACACTCTTCCCACAGGCTCCCGGTAGACTTCCCCTCAGGTCTCATTGATCCACACACATTAAAAACACCTGTCCAGACCAGACATGCCCGGGTGGAATTGCTTCGATTGACGCGCACTAACAACACATACCTGTGGGGTTCATGGAAGTGCGGCACACAGATCCACCTTCCCTTTCTCCTCATGTGCATCTCCCTGAGCAATCTCTTGCATATCTAATATCCTCCTGACATCTGCTTCCCAGAGGATCCATATCACACATGTCCCTTTGGGTCTAGGGATAAGTCTCATTCCCTACACAGGGGATGGTGTACCTCCAAATGAATCAGAAAAGAGGGGTGCAGTGGAACAGATGAAGGAAATATGGCATCAGATGCACCTGAGTGTGAAACCCAGCTCCACCCTGAACTGCTCCTGAGACCTCTCTGACCTCAGTATCTTCCTCTATAAAGCCACATCCTAGGATTGTGCTGAGACCTCTTGAAAGAGCAAGTGTAAAGCTCCTAGTATATAATTTCGGTAAGGGCCACCACTTGTGTAGTTCCTGGTTTAAGTTACTTTACATGACACAGTTCACTTAATCCTTATAATTACCCTTTTGGGGTGGGTAGTATCTGTGGGCCCCCTTTTACTCAAACTGGTACTCAGAGAGGCTGAGCACTCCACCACAACCCCACAGAGAGTAAGTTGCTATGAAACACGGAAGATTCTAGTACAATCCTATGATACTGTAGGGGCGCCTGGCTGCACCGTACACCGTAGGTGCTTAATAAATGCTTTGGTTGGGATTGATAGTTTCATTACAGGAGTGGTTTAGCACATGATTGCTAACATTTATTGAGCCCTTGCTGTGTGCCAGGTACGTTAAATAAGTTATCTCATTTAGGCTGTGCAGCAGTCTCCTGAGGTGGGCTCTTGCTACCTGTTAATAGCCAGGTAACAGATCAGGGCTGGGATTGCTGCCAGGTAATGTGACCCCAGTGTGGACACCTAACCCTGGCACTGTGTCCTGGAAAGAGCCAAGTTTCCTCTGAAGTCTGGGTCTGACTGGAATCACAGAGTTCTCACTTGGCTCTGTGACTTTGGGCAAGTCCCTTCATATCCCTGAGCCTCAGTTTCCCCACCTCTTATGCTGGAGATGAATGACACCTACTGCAAAATATATTTCTTCTTGTTGTTGCTTTTGCTTTTGTGAGATTTAAATGAAAAATCATCCTTAAAACCAAGAGAGCGCCTGTTATGGTAGAAGGCTCTTAATTAATTATCACAGGATTCCCGGTGTCATTGACATTTATCTCTGATTTTTGTCTTTAGAGAAATCATAAATCTGGTTCTGATTATCACCTCGTGCACAGATTCTTCGTGAGGATTCATAGCCTTGCTCTTTTATCTAGTCTCTAAAATATGATCCAATTTACCAAACTTTGACTTACAACTCTGCAGGAATCCCAGCTGGTGTGTAAAGTGACTTACTCTGCAGCCCACCGCACTGCAAAGCACAGGTCCCTGGGGGGACCTAGCAAGGACCAAGACCTTCAGTTCTTTTGTATAATAAAGGATCTTGTCATAAAGTGGGTAATACCAGATTGTGCCTCTACTAGGACCATCCAGGGTTTCCTGTTTATTGCCAAACCCCAGGAGCTCTCCCAGGAGAGACCGATGGAACAAAAAGCTACCTGCCACCCGCCCCCAGCTTGGATGACTCCTCAAGGTCCACTGTTCTGGAACTTTCCAAAGGCACGGGGCTGCACATTCAACCCATCACTCAGTTTCCTCATCTGGAAAATGGGGATGAATTGTTGTACCAATCAGCATCCTGCACTTGCAGGAGGAAGGAAGCCCAGCCTGGGAAAACACCTGGCTCAGCTTGTTTGTAGAAATCGGAATCAATTCAGTCATCCATGGCACCCAACAAAAGCCATCTGAGCAATTCCTATGGAGCCAAAAGAAATATAGGATGTGGGGCTGGGGTGGTAGCTCAGTGGTAGAGCGCTTGCCTGGCAGGTGTGAGGCACTGGGTTCAATTCTCAGCACCACATATAAGTAAATAAAATAAAAGTCCATTGACTACTAAAAATAAAAATAAAATAAAGAAATATAGGATGTGATCGCTGCCCTTTAACAAGGGTCAGTGTCCAGCTAGGGAAGGACTTGATCACCTTGGGCAATATTTCTTAAGGCTTGACGAACCCTTGCCTCTCTGCAAGCACTTAGCTATTTCGTATTCAAATGCTATTTGCAACTTCAAAATACCTAAATGAAACATGAGCAGGAATAAAACAAAGCACTTGAAACAGTGAACAGGCCAAGTGAAGTGAAAATCTATGTCCACAGAAAAACTTACACCAGAATGTTCACAGCAGTATTATACATAATAACCAAAACACAGAAACAACCCAAGTGTCCACGGATGGAGGATGGATAAACAAAATGAAAGACACCTCCATACAGGGGAATATTACTTGGCCATGAAAAAAGAAGTGAGGTACTGATACATGCTACAACATGGATATACCTGGAAACTGTTACACCAAGGGAAAGAAACTAGCTACAAAACACTGCGTGTTGTATGCTTCCTTACTTGAACGTGAAAATCCAGAGCAGGAAAATCTATAGAGATGGAAATTAGATTTGCTTAAAGCTGAAAAGAGGAGGAGTCAGAAATTGGAGGATTAAAAAATAAGTAAATAAAACAGAGCCGACGTGTACCTGCCATTCTGACCCATCCACGGAAACACCTGCCAACAGAAACACTGTTGAATAAAAGATCACATCTGCAAACTTGTAAGCACTGGAGAAGGTAATAAGACAGAGTGTGAGCTAAAAGTATTGAGGAGTCAGAGATGAGGTAGAAATGAAAGAAAGAGGGAAATATTCACCTGGGAAAAAGAAGAAAGGGGGTGGAGCCTGTGGGATGTGCACTTGGAGCTCACCTTAGGGAAGATCTGGGGTCCAGTATTAACGGTACCACCCGGGGATGTGGAGGAGACTGGTCCCCTGGAGAGGTGAGTCCATATTAGGAGAAAACTGGTCCATGAAGGGAGAGCTGTGGATAGTGTCGGATCCTGCAGGATCAGGGTGCCACAGTTTGCATCCGGCAGTGCAGGGCCTCCCAGGGGCACTTGACCTGAGGCAGTTTAAGATGCTGTGAGGGGCTAGGGGCATAGCTCAGGAGTTAAGTGCTTGTCTCGCATGTACGGGACCCTGGGATCCATCCCCACCACCAAACAAACAAACACAAAAAGATGCAGTAAGGCTGTCCCTGTGTCAGGAGACCTTGGGATCCAGTTCCTGGACCTCCTGTCTTGAGAGTTCTGCAGGAAGATTCAGCTCAGCGCAGAAGTTTCCATGTGGATCTCCAGCACCAATCCATTCTACCCGATCCCGCCTGTGGAGGGAGGTCCCTTACAGGGCCAGAAAGGCCTCAGGCTGGGACCTGGGACCAGAAAAGGAGCCCTCGCCCCCAGGAGGGTGGGGTCTGATTCCCCAGCTCACCAATCTTTTTGAGTGGAATGGAGTGGAAAGGATTCAGGGACGAGTAGGACAAATGGATGAGTGCCCATGGAAGGTGGGGGTGTGCTCCTGAGGGACCCTGGGGAAACTGAGAGGAGATCCCAGAACATCAGCCCCCGGGCCCAGGTGTGCCTGCCTGCAGCCGCTCACCAGGCTGCTTGAGTAGCCGTGCTAATCTGTGCACATCCCGAGGGGCTCCCTCTCTAATCAGGTCGCTACTCTCATTTAGAGGGTTTAATGTCCCATCCTTCATGGTGGGACACACCTTGTCAACCCATCACCAGCTCAGAGCTGCCGCTTCCCCTTCTCCGCTCATCCCTCTGCCTCTGTGCCTGCATCTCACCCGGACTCCAGGTGGGCTGCCCAGCCTCTGGGTCCTGGCTCTTCCTGCCTCTTCTGAGACATCGGCCCCTGCTGTGCTGGTGTGCTGGTCCTACAGCCCCTATCTGCACCTGCTCTGTGTCTCCAGGACCAGCCAAAGCTACAACCCCAGCCTGGATCTCAGACACAGGTCACTGTTAGAGCAGTCACTTTAGATGAGGAATTAACTGGTGCCTGTCCTCTGGTGTTGGGTGATGGCTGAATGAGATGATGGTAGCGCAGTAGCTACCAGGCCAGCATGGAATCGATGGCTGTTATTATGCTCTGTTTGGTTTCATATTCTAGGCACCCCCTTTCAGCCTGTCTCTCTTCCTGTTTGTTCTTCAAAATCAACTTGCACATCGGCTACTCCAAGAAGGCTCTCTCCACCCCTTCTGAGGCCAGGCCGTTCCTCCAAGCGGGACTGTGTGTTTGAGGGTCTCTCAGGCCCCGGCCCCCGAGACCTTGGGGCAGTGACCTTCAATCCATGCTATTCTTGACCCCAGCACTGGCATCCATGCTCAGCTCTTGTTTGGGGTGGGAAAAGGGATTGTGCGGGGGCAGACACTGATGGGATCTGCAGAGACCAAGAGGCCATGCGCCTGGCCCTGGGGGAGATGAGCTGGACTGTAATTGCCATGGAGAAGTACAGCCCAGAAACTCAGACAGGATGCCACCCAAATCTTTGACCTTATCAGTTCCAGGCAACAACATGGCAGATTAGGTGTCCGACCTCTGGGCTTTGAACTCCATATCTGTGGCCACTAGTCAGTTGACTGTGAGGGCCTCCGTGTGCCATCTGTATAATGGAAATGACCCATGGCTACCTCCAGGGCATCTATAGCAATGGAGTCAGGTGAGCTAGTCCCACCATAATAAAGACACATCACACAGCACACATGCCGACCTAGCAGAGATAAAGGATTTGGAGCGCTCGTTTCTTTTCATTTTCTAGAAACCACCTTGTTGAGGTATGATTGACATATAAAAAGCCAAACATCGCGATGTGTTTGGGGATAAGCATTCACCATGACACCATCACCAGAGAGTTCATGGCTCCATTATGAAGGACCAAACGGGGCCCCCGGGTGGGGGGACAGTGCTTTCCCACTTGGGAGTTTATTCTCTTTTGTTGTGGTCTCAATCTGGGTGACACGTGGGAGGTGCTGCTTGTCTTTCCTGTTGAGATGTTCAGAAAGGTTTCTGTGTCCACCAGGGATGGAAGGGAGGGCAAGCCATTTGAGTCGTGGTAGCTAGTATCGAGCTGGGAATCCAGGAAGAATTAATTGATAACAAGGGTCATTAATCCCCAGAGCAGGATGCCACCATCACAGATAATAGAATTTCAATTACTGGAGGGTCTCTTATCATGGAAGTGTTTCTGTTCCTACAAGGCAGTGTTGAATGGTCACGGCCTCTAGGATGCCCTCCCGGCCACCCCACTGTACCCAGTTCCTACCTCTAGAAACACTAATGCATTAATGGTTCTGTCTTCTTGTGTGCGTGTGTGTGTGTGTGTGTGTGTGTGTGTGTATAGGGAACACAGAGAGGGGATCCAACCAGATCACAGAATCCTTGAGGGTAGGAAGCTGGGTCCTACATTTTGCTTAGTGGTCTCTACTAAATTGCCTTCATAAAGTATTCCAATAATATCTTCTTAAAATTAAAAAAGTTTCACGATTGCACAGGCAGCCATGTTCATTGTAGAAAAAATTAGAAAAATCTTGATGAGATGCAAAATACTGAAATATCCTTCATAACCCCTCTGCCCGGAAAGACCCAGTAATAACATCTTTCCATGGTTCTTTGACATTCGTTTTTAAAATCCAATCAAGTATTACGTGAGTGCATGCAAACTACTTAAAAACATATGGAATATAAAAGACAATGTGCTTATTTTCCTCCCCCCCACCTCCCCACTCCCTAGAGGTAACTGCTGTTCACTGTTGACTGTGTCTATCAAACCTCTGTCCCTGCTGGTGCAGTGGCACACACCTGTAATCCCAGCAGCTCAGGAGGCTGAGGCAGGAGGATCGCGAGGTCAAAGCCAGCCTCAGCAACTTAGTGAGGCCCTGAGCAAACCAGGGAGGCCCTGTCTCTAAATAAAATACAAAAAAATGACTGGGAATGTGGCTCAGTGTTAAAGCACTCCCGGGTTCAATCCCTGGTACCCCCCAAAAGAAACCTCTGCCTGCATTTGTAACCACATATGCCTACGTGGACATGTAAGTAGTGTTTTCAGAAACAGACAAGATCGTGCAACCTATATGTTTGTGTGGTTTGTTCTTTTCACCTAATAATGCACCTTGGAGGACTTTTGTACCGACTCACGTTGACCGGCCTCATCCTCCATGAGAACTGAGTAGCATCCCATCCCGTCCGCCAGGTGCCCAGCACACACTACCCCGTGCATGGGCACCCAGGTCATTCCCGGCTGATCTCTAATACAAAATGCGCATCTGTGTCCACTCATGTAAGGATTTTACAGGAGAGTCTCAGAAGTGAAATTGTGAAGCCGCTGTCACATGTATCACTTAGATTTTGATAGAATAGTCAAATCCCCCCCCCAAAAAAAGCTATATGAAATTATCCTTCTACTAGCAGTTCATGAAAAGATCTGATTCCCCTGTGCTCCTGCCAACACTGGAAATTACCCTTCTTTAATTTTGTGCGTGCAACCAATTTCGTGGGTAAATGGGGAGCATCATCCCCCCTGCATTTCCTGATTGCTGTGAAGTTGGGCATCTTTTCATATGTTTACGGCTATCAGCCTTCTTTCTCCTGTGTGCACACATACACCCTGTTCAAAGGTATGACTTTTTTTTTTTTTTTTTGGTACTGGGGATTGAACTCAGGGGCACTCGACCACTGAGCCACACCCCAGCCCTATTTTGTGTTTTATGTAGAGACAGGGTCTCACTGAGTTGCTTAGCTCCTTGCTGTTGCTGAGGCTGGCTTTGAACTCACCATTCTCCTGTCTCAGCCTCCCTAAGTGCTGGGATTATAGGCATGTACCACTGCGCCCGGCTTTGAGCATCATTCTTAATGGCTGGGTCAGCTGACGGCATCTGAGACTTTTCAATCAGTTCCTTATGGTTGGCATGTAAGTCCCTCCCCATCTTTCATTGTGTGCACCCAAGCCACGGTGAATATTGTTAGAGCTGAATGTCGACTTGATCTCTTTCTTATTTCCTGGAGTGGAACTGCTGGTTAAAAGCATGCGTATTTTAGCCGGGCGTGATGGCGTGCACCTGTCATCCCAGCAACTCAGGAGGCTGAGGCAGGAGGATCACGAGTTCCAAGCCAGGCTCAGCGACTCAGCGAGACCCTGTCTCTAAATAAAATACAAAATACAAAAAGGGGCTGAGAAGGTGGTTCAGTGGGTAAGGTTCAATCTCTGGTCCAAAATAAAAAAAGAAAGAAAGAAAAAGAAAAGAAAAAGAAAAAGAAAAAGCCAGGCATATTTTAAGGCTGGGGCTACTTATTGTGAAAATGTCCTCTGGAGTAGCAGGTGTACTTTCCCACCAGCAGCTCTTGACAGTGTCCATGACCAGATGTTGTAAAGCATCCGGGGTGGGGAGTGTAAAATCCCAGTAGAGACCCATTTCCTTAGAGACAGAATGTCTGAGTGGCCAGGTGGCCTTTGGCTCCCTCCTATGGTCTGACTCAGTGGTCCTTGAACCTGAGTGTACCCATAATTCCACATATGCCCTACTTTTATAGGCAGGACATTTTAAAGGCTAATTGGACACACATCTTCCCCTTGACTTTAACATCACTGGCCTCCCAGAAAGAACTTCAGCATCCACAAAGGTCTTGCAGCTCTAAATCTCCCCCATGCCCAGGACTCTTCCCTGAGGCCAATGGTGGCCGAGGTCATGACTGAACGCTTGCATGGAGTCAGGTCATCCTCACGTGGACACTTTGAGATAGGTACTATTCCTGCTCCCTTTTCCAGAGGAGATGCTGAGCCCCATCAGGGTAAATAACTTGGCCCACACGGCAGAGATGGGGCCCAGGGGCCCCCCCAGCCGTCCTGCTTTTCCATAGACAGTGTGCATTGGCAGCTAAATAGAGTGTTTGTGGCCAGCTCGTGTTTATTAACTGACATTTCTCTCTCTGTGACTGCAAATCAAGTAAATGAAAATTTAAAAGCCGGGCTTCCCAGGCTCCCTGCTCTGTGTTTCTTCAAAGGGTAGAGATTGACAGACAGTGACCGACAGGCAAAGGGAGTACCAGGTGTCTGTCTTCGCTGGTGTGGAGATGGCTGTGCCTGGAGGCTCCGCACTGAGCCTCTTCAGTGACCTCTTTTTTGGAGGCCAGGTACTGAGGATTGAACCCAGGGGCACTTGACCACTGAGCCACATCCCCAGCCCTATTTTGTATTTTATTTAAAGACGAGGTCTCTCTGAGTTGCTTAGGGCCTTGCTAAGTTGCTGAGGCTGGCCTCTAACTTTCAATCCTCCTGCCTCAGCCTCCAGAGCTGCTGGGATCATAGGCATGTGCCACTGCAGCCAGCTTAAGTGACCTCTTAAGTGCCATTCAAACCCAAGATGCAGAGCACTGGCGGAGTCATGTCCACTGCAGGACTTTATTAACTGTTTAGGTCAATAATATTTCCATTTAGCATCTTGAATGATGCTTCTCTGGAAACTTAAAATAATTAATTTTTTTTTTTTGTCGAGGAGATCACCCCTACACTCTTCCCTCACTTTGAGAAAGACTCTTGACCCTCATAGGATTGAACCTATGAGGAAGCATACCCACAAAGCCAAGGGCATGATAAGATCAGCCAGCACCTTCCTGTTCCAGCCAAAGGAAACAATTAGATGATCTAATGGGAACCTTTTCTGTCATCCAGAAATTATATGATGCTGTGAAGCTGCCTGCTATTATATCCTTGATGATGATAATAACATCTCATGTAACAAAGAGCACCAGGTGGATGTCTTCGCTGGTGTGGAGGCTATGCCTGGAGGCTCCGCACTGAGCCTCCAGAGTGACCTCTTTTTTGGGGGGTGGGTACTGTTAATGGCCCTGCACTCATTTTTCTTCCGGGTAGAGAGAGACTAACAGACCAGGGGCTTAGGGACATTTGTTCGGTGGGCTCAGGGAAAACAGGATCTTGTTCCCTATGCTGTCAGCCTGAAATTCCAGCTACAGTGGGAACTTTCCCAAAATTCATTCTGGGGAACACCAATCTCCACCCAACTTCCAGTTTGGAAAATGTCACATTTCTAGTTCTCTACTGATGTTCCTACATCCGTTAGTGTATCAAAGGTTCTAATAAGTCCTGCAGTAAAGGCATATTTTTAATTGTAATTAACAAGTTATTTCCCAAGCCATGGAATTCTGCTTTCATGTAATAGTTCTGATTATTCTCTGATAATCTTTCCCCTCCTTAACAAATGTTCCATAACTGGACATGGTGGTACACACCTGTAATCCCAGTGACTTGGGAGGCTGAGAGAGGAGGCTTGCAAATTCAAGGCCAACCTTAGCAACTTAGGCCCTCAGAAACTTAGCAAGATCTCGTCTAAAAATAAAAAGCAAAAAGGACTGGGGATGTGATTCCCTTGTACACTGACTCTGGTTCAATCCCTAGTACCAGAAAAAAAAAATGTCTCAAGTCTGTGACCCTGAAGGCCTTCAGACCCTAAAGGATGCTCAAGTCCATGTAGGTCAGACACATCGTCATCAATGGTATCTGTCAATATTTTCCAACCATTTTCACACTGAGGCAGAGTTCTTACCTGGTGATGAAGTTGATAGGAGTGTGACTTTGGGGACAGTGTTGGCTTGGACTGAGAAGTGTCTCAAGGAGCCAAGAAGAGAAGGGGAGGCTGCGAGGAGCCCTGAGACCATCCTTCACATCCTGGCCGATGGGTGTTGCTGGTGTGGGGGTGCTGCTGGCACCTGTCAACCCCTCATTCTCCTGGCGTCCCTCATCTGGACATGCAGGCAATGTGCAAACACGGATGAAACCTCTCTGTGTGTCTATGTACCTCCCTCAGCAGCTCTCAGGATCCTGAGAAATACAAGGAGCATCAACCAGAAAGAAATGAGTGGAGAAAGAGGAACAGAGATAGAGATGAATGCAGAGATAGAAATGGGGCTGGTGGGAAGAACAACAGCAGAGCATCCTCAGCATTCTCTGTTAGATTTAGCCACACGCATCAAGCGTTTGTTTGGCTAGGAGGGCTACAGTTTATTGAGCAACTACTATGTGTTTGGTTTCTATGCTAAACATATTTTCTATGTCTTCCTACAAGACACGTTGTATATTTTCTCCTATGAGCAAGGTTTTTCATCTGTTGCAAGGAATGAGGAAACAAACCCAAAGGCTAAATGGCTGTTTCAAGGAGCCACAGTTAATAGGGACAGAGCAGGCTTTTGAACTTGAGACTTTCTGATTCCAAAGCCTGTTCCTTTGATCCTGCCTGAGCCACATGGACAAACAGACGCCCCTTCTCTCTTGTCATAGTCTTTTACTGAAAGAGATGACTTACAGAAAAAGACACGAGATGTCTATACTGGTATAATAATAAGTATAAACTGAACACGCACATATTGACCTCTAGGATTCAGTTTTAACAGGAATTTGGGAGGGATGCTCCATCCACACCATAGAAACAATCTTCATAGACTTGCCTTGTTATATGGATGGATGCACGTGGATTAAGAGTTCATCGAGAACAAATCGGAGTAGAATTGCTGGATGGCAAACCGTGTGGGTCTCAGCTTTACTAGAGAAGTGGCTGAGCCACAGCTCCTCTTCCTCTGTGTCCTCACTTGCATTTCTTTTGCTGTCTCCTGTCTTTTATCCACCAAGATCATCTGCTGTCTCCATTCTTCACCCATCTGTTCATAGTTCACAAAGACAATTGAAGAAACTCAGCATAAATGCTGGCCGTACAGAAGACGACCTCATATTCAGAGAATGAGATTGCCAAGGGGGTGATCCATGAGTCTGTTTATTTTACAGCCTCCCCTAGTGATTCAGATAATCAGCCTTGTCTGAGGACCGTGGATCTAGAATGCCTCTTCCTTCTGGAGCAGAGGTGGACTACATTTCCCAGTGTCCTTTGCAGGCAGGTGTAGCCGTGTGACCCAGCTCTACCCAATGAAAGTGTGCAGAAGAGATGGGGTCAGGGCATTTCCAGGCCTGGTCCATAAAAACCTGCCCAATCTGTGGGCTAAAGGCAGAGAAGGTAGAGGCTGAGAGGGGAGCAGAGCAATGAGCTGGAGGGGGACAGAAACCCTAAATGATTGTGTGGAAGGCTGCCTGTCAAGTAGGAGTGCCACTTTGGATTTCACATAATAAGAAATAATGTCTGTGGTGTTAAGTCGTGGATACCCTGGGGTCTGTTTGTTATAGCAACTGGCATTGCCTTAACTAACACACACACACCCCACACCACATACCCCCCCCCTCCGTTTACCTGCAGGGCACCTCCATGGGGCATCCAGTCCTCCACGAAGCCTCTGGGGAAGGACGCAGGTACAACAGAAGGACAGCCACTGGCATCACAAACCCTGGTCTTCAAATCTCCATTTCTCCCTGTGAGACAGGGTGCGGTAGGAGAGAGGACCCCACCTCCCTCAGCTTTTGTGTGGATTTAATGAGATAATATATTTGGAAAGCACTCGGGTACCGTGAAAGGCGTTTCAGCTATGAGTTATATTTAGTTATTGATACTGCGTTTCTGCATGTCGCTTTCACTACATCTGCAGCCGAGTCTCTCTCCAGTGGCTACTCCACAGAAACCAGAGAGGCATTAATGCAGTAAATCTAAAACTCAGGCCCTCACTCCCTTCTCTGGGCAGAGCCGGACTGCAGTCCCCAGAGCAGCTGACCCTGAGCACAATGCAAATACTGCCTGCTGTCAGGCTATTTTAAGACAGGCAAGGAATAAGACTCCCGCTTTCCCCATAAGAAATGAGCATCATTCCCTATTCTTTAATTTCCGTTTGATTAAAAAAAATCAGCCTATCTGAAAAATATCTGCTCTCTTTCCTCTATGTTGAGAGAGATGAGAATGTTTTATAAATGCCATATATGTTCTCTGGCCCTTCTGAGTCATGAAGACCCTGCAGAATTTCTTTGTTGTTGTTGTGTGGATTTGAGATGATGAGGATCCGGGAATGTGATTTTAATAGGTGGCTCTTAGAATTATCTCTCGGAATTATTATCTTGGAATGTTCTCTGGTGCTGGGGACTGAGAAAGAGGCAGGTTCCAGCTCTAGAATAAATGATAAAGGTGACAGTCTCCAAATTAGCCCAATCCCTGGCCATGACTGAAGGGGAGAAGAGAAGCCTCCCTGCTTACTCCTGGTCTCCAAATCCAGGCCTGGACCCCTCTACCTTCTCTCCTTCTGTCCCTCCACTTGACCCATCTCTGCAGCTTCAAGCGCACACTGAGTAGCAGAGCACTAGTAGGACCTGGCATCTAGTAGGGTGGACAGTTTCCATTCCTGTGAGCACCTACTATGTGCAGAGCTCCTACTATGTGCTGAGCACCAGGTGAATGTCCTGCGGCTGCCAACCCCAGCAGGCCTCCTAACAGGATCCAGGTCACCATTCCTTCTCTCTTCTGTCAGACCATAGCAGAAGGAGTCTGGGCCCTGGAGTTAGGAGCCCAACTCTGCCGTTTCTTCCAGTGTCCAAAATTCATACAGTCACGTGCTACATAACAATGTTTTGGCCAGTGACAGATCACATATGAGTGGTTCCATCAGATCATATTGTCTGGTGACAGTGTGGCCATCTTAGGTTACAGAAGGGCATTCTGAGTTGTTCACACAGTGCAAAATCACCTAATGACAAGTGGTTCAGAACATATCCCGGACATTAAGCAAGATGTGACTATTATTTTCCTAGGGTCACCATAATAAATGACCACAGCCTGGGTGGCTTAAAAGACAGAAATGTACTGTCTCAAAATTCTGTTGGCCAGAAGTCCAACATCAAGGTGTTGGCAGGGTGGGCGCTTTCTGGAGGCCCCGAGGGAATGTGTCCCCTGCCTCTCTCCCGACTCCCAGCGACTGTTGGCATTCCCCGGCTGGTTTGCTGTCCGTCATCCCAGTCTCTGTCTCCTTTTCCTCTCTTATCTCGGTACCCTCTCCTCTTCAGCCCACCCTAGAGCCAGGAATTATCTCAACTTGAGAGCCTTAACTAATGACATCAGCAAAGTCTCTGTTTCCAAACACAGCCTCATTCTGAGGTTCCAGGTAGATGTGAACATTTGGGTCCAGTGACGTTACTCAGCCTATGACAATCTGCCCTCTGTCCCCCTCCCAAAGTCACATCCATCCCACATGCAAAATGCATTCAGCACATCCTAACATCTGGAAATGAGGGGACAGACACTGGAAATGAGGATGATTATAAAGCCTCCTGCGAGCATCACTTGGACAATAAAATAAGGCATTAAAGGGATTAGCACAGGGCTTGGCTGATAAAGACCAGGAACAGGGATAGGAGTATTTGTCGTTATCGTCGTGACGAAAAACTAGATGGCTTTTCCCGATGCTGCTTTCTGATCACTTTCTTCCTTAAAACTGACACGGATTTCCCGTCGCTGCAGAACAAACCTAGGCTTCTTTGGCTATTTGGCAGGGGCTTTGTAAGGGGGCCTCCCTCAAGATAGCTTCTTTGTCACCTCTTGTCCCAAACCTAGCTGGCACCTGAATTCTCCTGGTCTCTCTTTGCCTGTCCTGCCTTTTCAGTCCTAGCAAAGTCCTCCAGGTCCACCTAAAGGGGCCTCCTGGAAGCCTTCCTACCTGCAGTGAGATCTGTCACTCACACAGATGCTCATGGTCAGGGAGGGGCCGCTGACCTTGACTTGAGCTTCTTTTTTTTCCATGTTCTCATTTATCTGCCCCACAGGCTTTTCTGAGGCAGGGACAGTATTTTTTTTGCAGGAGGGCCTCTGTACTACCAAAGAGAGCCTGTGGGCTCTGGCCCCAGTCAGGCTTCAGGCCCAGCTCTGCCCCTTAAGCAAGACACCAGGCATTTCTGCACCTCGGTTTCCAAAAATATACTACAACAGACATTCTGTCTTCTTTCTAGTGTTTTGGGAGGGTCGAGCAAAGCCACATAGGTCAAGCAACCAATCGGAAGTTCCTTTCCACATCTGCATCTGTACCCATCAGGTGCCCTGGGGCTCTGTGGATGTTTGTGGATGGTGCACTGGAGAGGATGCACTCTGGCATAAATTAGACCGTAGGTTATTAGTCAAATAACAACAATAACAGTGAGTCACTATGTATCAGGCATGGCGCTGACACTCTGTCCATGAGTCATTAGTAATCCCCCGTCCTACCAAGGAAGGTCTGTCTCTCATCCCACGCCATCCTTGGAAATAGAGATCCTGCAGCGGAGGTTTGCTCCAAGCACCCCTGGGAAAAATACTCTCGTCAGAGCGACATGGAGACCTCCCTCCGTTCGGCAGACCCCTGCCCCACCTCGACCCTACAAACTCACTTGGCTGACTCTTTCCGGCAAGATGCCTTCCTGTTCTCATGCCACAGAAATGCACTGGACCGTGTCACCCAGGTCTCCCAGGGAACTGACCCTCCCAGGTACCAGGTGTGGGGACAGTACAGAGCGTGGGCGGTAAGGGAAGGGCAGCCAGGTAAATGGAAGGGCCTTCTTCACAGGTTCTCGCGGAATGCTCGAGAAGCAGAGGCTGGTGTGTAAGGATCTCATCAGCGCCACTGGGAGGGGGTGGGGAGCCTGAGATGCGATCCGGGGACGAGGCACCCACACGCACACGTGGGCTCGTTCCCGCTGTCCCTCCGGGGGCTCTATAATTGCACAAAGTGCTTTCCAGCGGCAGGCTGCTCTGGCCGAGGCTCGCTGGCCTCTGGGTTCCAAATTTGCAATGTGGGCGGGGCTGCTTTTAAAACAATCCCAGCTGCCAGGTCGGGCAGGCGTCCTTCCTGGCAAGCACCCGCTTTCAAGGCCCCTGCAGGAGAGAGCCACCCGTGCCCAGGGCGGTGGGAGGGACTAGGGGGCGCAGGGGTGCCTTTTGCTGCCTTGGGGGTGCAGCCTGTTCCGGGGCTCCTAAGTCCACCTGCTCCACCCCGCCCAGAAGGAGCCCAGCCTCCGGTCTCCTCCTTGATCTTCGGGGCTGGCAGCGAGGGCTCACCTGGCTCCCAGGGCACCGCACATGCAAAGGAAAGTTATTGCCTTAGATTTGAAAAGCTCCCCTTTCCTGGGAGGCTCCGAGGGTATGATTTAGTAAATGTTTCAACCCGCTGTTCCCAGGGTATACAAAATGCCAGCAGCTGGGTTGCCGCCTTATTGCAGAATAATCTAGGCAGTTAGAGAGTCGTGGTTAAGAGGCCGGTCGCTCAAGAAACATAAATCTGAGTTCAAGTCCCCTCCCCGCTCACAGAGCTGCTGCTGGCCGATAGGGTGGCACTGTGGGAATTAGGAAAAGATGTCCTTCCTCCCTTGGGACACAGCTGCTCCAGTCCTGACTGGACCAAGTCCTTGACCTGACTAAGCTATATATCTTTGCTGAGCCTCAGTCTTCTCATCTGCAAAATGGGGACCATCACAAAACCTGCTTTGTTGGCCAAGCACAGAGCAAGCACTTGATAAATGCTGTGAACACCCTCATTCTAGCCATTGCATCCTGCCTGCCTGCAGGGAGAATGTTCTGGTTTTCTCAGGACTGTGAGGCAAGACTCAGAATGTTCAGTGTTAAAAAATGGAAACTCCCAGGCAAATGGGGGTGATTGGGTCACCTCATTACTGGTGCCAGAGGCCCCCCCAGCTCACTGTGCATTCTGAGGTTTTGTGTACCAACATCTGAGGGTTCAGCTGAGCAAGGGCTGTACTTCCTGCGTCTGGTTCTTGACACCAAAGAAGGGCAGCTGGGTCCTGGGTGTGTACTGGTGTGCCTCCTTGGGGGGACTCAGAGGCAGGGACTAGATTCTTTTGCTTGGCATATAGTAGATGCTCCAGAAAGAGTTGCTGAATTAAACTGAAGGCTTCAGATCCTGCAAACACAAGTCCATGTGCCTTGGCCTCATCCTCCCCGTAGACTTGACTGTGACCTTCCAGCACCCCCAGTTTGGCTTTGGGAAAGCCCCTGCACCTCCCTGAGCCTCAGTTTCCTCACCTGGGAAAGGCAGGTGATAAGATCTGACTTGGAGAACGGGTGCACAGTTTGCTACATAATAAACATCAAGTCTTGGCAGAGGCCTAAGCAGGAGCTTGGTAAATAATGATCAGCATCACCGAGCCAGGCGCTGGCCCCACACACCACATGCATGTCCCATTTAGTCCTCCCCATACCTGGGGATGTAGACAACACTACTGCCCATAGTTCACAGAAAGGATGCAGAGGCTTGAGGGGGTCAGTAAACTTGGCCCATCCAAAGAGCCGTGCAATACATTAATCGCTGTGTGCTGGGTTGGTTTCCCTAGTCTCTGAACCATCCACGACAGAGGACTCAGCAGATGGCTCCATTTCTTGGCACAAATGGTCTTTAGGATGGAGAGAAATCGACCCTCTGGGCTCAGGTTTGGGGTGTGTCCCAGGGCACGGGTCAGAGGAGGGCATCCCTTGCTCTTGGGATTTTCCTGGGCCATCAGTGCAGAAAGAGAAGGAAAGGAGGGAGGGAGGAGGGGAGGAGGGGAACTCCTGCTTTTGAGGGGCTCTTAAGAAATCCAATGAGCCGGGCGCGGTGGCGCAAGCCTGTAATCCCAGCCAGCATTTTGGGAGGCCGAGACGGGAGAATCGCGAGTTCAAAGCCAGCCTCAGCAAGGGCGAGGTGCTAAGCAACTGAGTGAGACCCTGTCTCTACATAAAACCCAAAATAGGGCTGGGGATGTGGTTCAGTGGTCGAGTGCCCCTGAGTTCAATCTCCAGTACCAAAAAAAAGAAGAAGAAAGAAACCTAATGGAAGCGCCTCTCCTAATTCCTACTCCTCAGTTTAGATTTACTCGCTTTTCTCTTTGTTTCTTCATCACAGAGAAACTGAAGTCAAACCATCTTCTTTGAAGTCCCATAATAGAACCCACTGACCACTCCAGCTCTGTAAACTCCAGCATTTCAAATTAAGAGTCGCCATTACACAACAGAGTCATTGCATAAGTCAAGCCATGGCTGCCTGTTCAAAAGGCACCCTCAAAAAAAAAAAAGGCATTAGTTAGTGCCCATGTGGATGGAAAAGATGGGCTAGTTTGTGTGTATGGGCAGGTTTCTCCACCCCTGGGGCCAGGCTAGGCACCTTGAGCCTTCTTCTAAAGGACCCCCTCAGGTCTCTGTGACAACCTGTGACAGTAAAACTGTTCCTTGCAACCTTTTCTGATATAGGAGGAAATCATAGCTCAGAGAAGTGAAGTCAGTTGTCCAAAGTCACACAGCTAGAGTGGTATCCCCGTCTCCTGCCTGTGTAGCCTATAACTGTGACTACTTCACTACGGTGCTTTCTTCCAGGCCAAGAGGGCCTTGAACTAGGTCCCAGGGCGGGTGGGGAGGTGTTGGAGGTATCTTTTTTCTCTTTGTATTGGGATTGAACCCAGGGGCCCTCCACTGGGCCACATCCCCTGTCCTTTTTATTTAATTTTGAGACAGATTTCTCATTAAGTTGCCAAGACTGGCCTTGAACTTGTGATCCTCCTGTCTCAGCCTCCCAAGTTGTTGTGATTACAGGCGTGAGCCACTGCATTTGGCTTTTTTTTTTTTTTAATAGACTTCATTTCTTGCAGTAGTTCTAGCTTTACAGAAAAATTGTAGCAATTTTGTAGTATAGAGAGTTCCCATAGGCCCGCACCCAGGTTCCTCTATAATTAACATCTCACATCAGTGTGGTACTTGGTCACAATGAATGAACCACAATTGTTGCATTATTATTTACTAAAACCCATACTTTATTATTTGGGCTTCCCCAGTCTTTCCCCTCCAGGGCAGCTGTCTGCATAGACTCATCCTATCTCCCTAGGTTCTTCAAGCCATTTTTCCAACTCTCCTTGGTTTGGGTGGCTTCAACAGTTCTGAGGAGTACTGGTCAGATATTTTATCGAATGTTCCACCATTGGGATTCGTCTGATGTTTTTCTCATAATTACATCAGGGTTATGTGTTTTGGAGAAGAGGACTCAGGTGAAATGCCACTCTTACTACTTCACATCAAGGATCCACCTGATTGACAGGACTAAACTGCCGTCGATGTAGATCCAATCACCCTACCAGGTTGTGTTTATCAGGTTTCTCCACTTTTTTTTCCCCCCCTATCCCGGGGGTTCTTTTTTTTTTAATCACTTATAATCGACATTCATTTTTAGCTAGGGAATATTTATTCATTTGCCTAGCATGTCATCTCATGTAGGATCTCAGCAGAGAAGCCAGGCGCTGTGGTGCCCACCTGTAATCCCTGCAACTTGGGAGACTGAGGCAGGAGGATCACAAGTTCAAGGCCAGCCTCAGCAACTTAGTGAGACTCTGTCTCAAAAGACAGTAAAAAGGGCTGGGGGTGTAGCTCCGAGGCAGAGCACCTCTGGGGTCCATCCACAGTTCCGCAAACAAAACAAAACAAGAATGCCCACTGACAAGACCCCACGTCCAGGAGGCTTCCTGGGCAGGCACAGTACAATCACCCCGGCTCTTAAACTTGGGGCCTAATGCTACGTTGCCATCCTCTTAAAATCCGTAGTCATTTTGTCTTTAAATTTGTTTTGCGGATAGCGGCTGCTGGGAAAGGGCAATATGCGCAGGGGCCTTGGTGCCTCTGTTCACACAGGGCCTGGTCTCCTACTGACCCCACCTCCCCTGGAGGGGTCTCGCTACTCACTCCCTTCCTCACCCAGTGGCTGCTGCCACCCTCTATCCCTGCAGAAGCCCAGAGGTGGCACAGAGAGGGCTGAGGGCGGGCATGTGTGCTCTGCTGCATTTCAGGGTGTGAGCCTGGCAGCAGCCATTGGTACCCCAGGCTGTAGTGGCATGATACGTTCAGGGGCAAACCTGGAGTGGAAAAGCATCTTACCTACCCTCACGTCCTATCTAGAACACTCTGGCATGGAGGTGCAATACCAGGCACCACTCATCCCCCACGAGTTGGGTCAGTGGGTTGGTAGCAAAGACAGATATCTAGCTCGATTCCCCCTCAGCTCCCCACAGCATGCATGTTGGTATAGTGGCCGGCAGGAAGGGGATCCCAGCAGCCAGTGGGCCGAGTCCCAGGCAGGGCTCTGGGCACCGTGAGGGTCTGCATCCACCCTCTGAGATTCCCCGTGCATTTTTTTTTTCCCTTTTTTGGTACTAAGGATTGAACCCAGGGGTGCTTAACCACTGAGCCACATCCCCAGCCCTTTTTTATTTTTTATTTTGAGACAGAGTCTCAGTAAGTTGATTAGGACTTCACCAAATTGCTGAGGCTGGCCTTGAACTTGAGATCCTCCTGCCTCAGCCTCCTAAGCCACTGAGATTACAGGCATGTGCCACCATGCCTAGTAGGAAAAACTTTTTCTATGTATTACTTTTTTTTTTTTTTTTGATATGGGGATTGAACTCAGGGACACTCAATCATTGAGCCATCTCCTCAGTCCTATGTTGTATTTTATGTAGAGACAGGGTCTCACTGAGTTGCTGAGTGCCTTACTGTTGCTGAGGCTGGCTTTGAACCTGCAATCCTCCTGTCTCAGCCTCCCGAATCACTGGGATGACAGGCATGTGCCATATGTATTACTTTTAACAACACGTTTCCACCTTTTGGAACAAGGGCCCCGCATTTCCATTTTGCACTGGACACACCAGTATATAGCAGGCCTGCCTTTCCTGCTCCTCCTGTCCCCACCCCACACAGCACCAGGGCTTATCTGAAAACCTCAAGTCTCCATGGGAAGGGGACTATGAGCCCTAGATGGGGTGCTTTTGCAGGCCTCGCTGGCTCTGATCTGAGTCTCTGCAGACCATGATGGTACGTGTCTTCTGGGTCATTCCAACTCCGAGGGAAACCTGGAGAAACTGAAGTAAGGTGAGAAAGAATGGCTTAACTTACTCCTCACTAGGATCGACTGAAAGTTTCTTCAGGCTCAACCCAAAGTTGGCAAACAGTTGGCTGTGAAACTGAGTACACCATATCTTTTGAATGGCAGCAGAATAGGAGGAACTGTGTTAGTCAGCTTTTTCATCGCTGTAACAAAATACCAGAGTGAATCAACTTACAAAGAGGAAAAGTTTATTTCGGCCACAGTTTTGGAGGTTCTAGTCCACGACTGGTCAGTCCCATTGCTTTGGGCCTGCATGACAAGAGAGTGGGGTGGAACAAAATTGTTCAACTCATGGCCAGGAAATAAAAGAGACAGGGGGAGCCTGAGTCCCACAGGCCCCTTTAAGGGCACACCTGCAATGACCTCAAGACATCTCATTAGAACCCAACTCTTAATGGTCCTACCGTTTCCCAATAGCTCCACCTTGGGGACCAAGCCTTTACTATATGGGAAATATTTAAGATTCAAACTATACCAGGTTCCTAAAACTAATTAACCCAGATAATGCACATGGGACTCTTAGGTGTGGAAATGCCCAACCCAGGTATGAGGTACCACGGGTGTGACAAGAAATTGGAGTGTCGGCTTCATCTATTAGCCCATTTGGGGTTGTTTCAAGGTGTCTGCACTGCCGTTAAGGGCCCAGGTCCAGCAGACCCTGACTTCATAAGAACCTTGAACAGGGAGGGAGGTGGAGGTGCTCCCCCCTCACCTGGAGCAAGCTCCTGGGTTTCAACTCCATAAACCGAAGGCGACAAAGCCCTTTCTGTTTTGCAAGAGATACAGTTTGCAAATGATCTCATTACTCCCACAGCCCTGAGTGGAGTTACATCGGGCCTTTCTAACAAGTGGTAGTGAAACATTTTATAGGTCCCTCTGCTCCTCCTCTCCCCGGCCGGGCAATGTTCTCTGTTTGGGATTGGACTTGGTGTTTTCCCCCTTTCCCTTCTCTTTCTCCTTGCACTTTCTCTCATGTTAATTATATTAGTTGCCATGGAAACAGTGATGTCATTGGCACTGGAGCGCTCAATGACATCCAAAAGCACAGTTTATAGCATGCCTTGAAATATAGTCCATGGCTCGCCGCCTTGAGGGGGGTTATGTGGCGATCATATCTCGGGCACCATCTGGGCAAGGAGGGTGGGAAGTGGTAGAAAAGTGGCTGGGCCGGGGGTGCTTGCAGACGTCCCTGAACCCGGGATCCTGGGGGACATTTACACCTGGAGAGGAGCAGGACACCTTGGATGCTATAAAGAATTGTCTCTTGGCTTTTACTAACAGTGGCTGCTTAACGGCCCCACATTGGCTCCAATTTAGGATTTGGGGCTCCTGCGTGGAGGGATGCTCGGAAGCGGCGGCCTCCGGGTGGCCGTGGAGGGCGCACACCCACGTGGGCACACGCCTGGCGCTGTCAGTGGGAGAATGCGATCCGCAGCGGGCGGCGCGCGTGGGTTCACGCGCAGGGTGGCGCACGCTTGCGTGCCCATCTGGACTTGGTTTTGGAAGGTGCCATCGCTTTCACATTAGCGATTTTCGCCACCTTCCGATCCTCCCTACACCCTCACTTATTCGGCAACTGCATCTGACCGAGCCCCAGGGGCAGGGCGCAGGGGCAGAGCTGGGTACAGGGACAGTTGGATGGTGGAGCGAGTCCGGCCGCCCTGGGCACCTCCTGGCAGGGAGACCTGCAGGTGTGGGCCCCTGAGCCCGCCCGGCACTAGGCTTTCTGCTGTGCTGTGTCAGGGCACCAGGCCCCAAGGTGACAGCCACTGGGCAGTCCCCTCTTCTTCCCCCGGGGCCCCACGGACGTTTTCAGTTCCTGTGGTGTCACCCTGGGTTAGCTACCCTGAAACGGCAAACCCAGCATCAAGAGCTAAGCGGGGCCCGACTGTTCCCCGTCCATTCTGGAGCTTTTGTGACCGGGATCCGGAAGAGGAAGAGCTTTTTGGGAAGGAGGGCTTGGGAGAGCAAGGGCACTCCAGGACAGAGGGCACTGGTTTGGGACTTCAAGGGGTGAGACAAGACAGAGAGGGACAGAAAGCTAATTCCAGACAGCTTTGCTGAAATAAATGATTGGCCCCAGAAGCGGAGGTGCAAGGTGGAACTTCAAGCTTGGCCAGCCCAAATAGTGATAGATGGCCTCAAATAGTGATAGATGGCCTCCGGCCTCAAATAGTGATAGGTGGCCTCCAGTCTCAAATAGTGATAGGTGGCCTCCAGCTCTCTCTCTCCCAGCTGACCTTCTCGGGTTTTGAGTCCCCGGATGTACCCAGGTGCTCTAAGACCACCACCTCCTCCCAAAACAGTCCTAGGACCAAGTCAGGTTACAGGTCCATCCAATTGCTATGAGGGGGCGTGACTTCATCTGATTAGCCAACAGGGTCACATGGCCTTCCCTGGAGGCAGTGAGAAAGGATGGGTGGACCCCTGGGACCCAGATAGGGATGATGGGAATGAGCATTGGCTAGGCGGAATCCAGACCTGGCCAGGGCAGGGCCCCCAGGCTCCCTTGTGCCCCTATCCAACTTGGGCTTCTTCCCCGAGGTACTTGCTCTTTCCTCTCATCAGAATTTTCAGTGGCCACCAAGCCCCCTCCCCCAACTGGCTGGGAACTGGGAGTCCTGCTGCCCAGCGCTGCTGAACCAGAGAGGGACCTAAAGTGGAGGGAGGAGCCCCAGACGCTCTGAGTCCCAAGGAAAGTCACTGGACAGCTAGTCTGATCCAAACCGGGTCCCCTGGTGGGTGAAGAGGAGGGTTCCAAGTGGAGAGAAGCGGGAGGGAGTCCAGGCAGAGGAAGGGCTGGTGAAAAAGGGAGACAGGAGAGAAAGGGCGTGGCTTAGGGACAGGAAGACCCACAGGTGCGCAAAGTAATGAGGACCAATGGCTTAGTGCTGGGTTGTCACTTTGTCAACCTCACAACAGTCTCAGGATAAATGCTAGGAAGTTGCTTAATATGTATACGAAACATGTGCCGCTGACACCTAGAAAGTCCCAGGTAAATGTTTGCTCTGATAGTAACGATAATGACAGGAGCCATGGGGTAGCAATAGAGAAAGTGATGGTAACAGGGAGAAATTCAGGTGTAAGGAAAAGCAGAGTGGGTGCAGACCAGTGATTCCCAACCAAGGATGATATTACTGTCCCCTAGGGGGCATTTGGCCATGTCTAGAGACATTTTTGGTTGTCGCTGTGGGGAAGGGGGTAATTTGTTACTAGAACCTGCTACACGTGCCACCACACAGAGAATAGCAAAGAATTATCCAGCCACCCACGTCAATGGGTCCAAGGATGAGAAATTCAGGTTTCGATTTAATATGAGGATGCTTGCAGAATCCAACACGGCTGGCAAAGGGGGCTCTGGGCAGGACAAGGCCCTGGGGTGGCCAAAGACTGGGGAGGCCCCTTCTACATCAAGTGAGCATCCTCCTCTCTCAGCTGCAATGTGGTGGCAGGGCTGGTGACAGAGAAGTTGTTGACTGGGGCCGATGGGGAGAGGTGCATGTCACCAGAAGGTCTGCAGACCCTGGCAGACAGTGGTCAGTAGTGACCACCTCTCTAGCTTCTGGACCAGAGGCCTAACATGTTCCCGGAGTGGGCGTCCATGTCTTGCCTCAGTGTGTGACCTGCCACAGGGGAGCCCCCACCCTGGAAATACACACCCTGGCCACGCAGCTCCCAGGTCCCAAAGCCTGGCAGCCACAGGCCCACCCTTCGGAGTTTGAAATGTTAATTTGTTTCAGTCACAAGAGTGGGAAAGAGACGGTGACTAAGTCAGAGTCTGAGAGAGACAGACTCAGGGAGCAGGGGGGAGAAAGGGAGGCACGGAGACTGAGACCGAGAAGGAGAGATTGAGAGTGAGGGAGGAGGCGGGTGGAGAGCAGGAGAGACCCAGGGAGAGGAAATCAAATAGAAAGAGCCAGATGGAGTGAGTCACAAAAAGAAAACCAGAGAAGGAGAAGGAAAACGGAGGAGGACCGCCAGGGGAAGGGCAGGCAATGTTAACAGGAGAAAATTTCGCCCTGCCAAGGCCACCTCAGCCTCCTGAACCCAGCCAAGGGTTTGCCGGATCTCAGCTACCCAGCCGGGGAGAGGGGGCCGTCTTCTCGTCTCGGTCCAGGACGATGGAGCCTGTTCCCATCATCGCCGGCATCCCCAGCTCACTGGACATTAGCCAACAGGAAATTCCTGGGACAAATCTTTCCACTCAGAGTCTTTGAAAACTTTTTATTTATTTATTTTAGTTTTTATTTTATTTTTTTCATGGATGAAAAAAAAAAAACCAACAATGCTGAGGGGTGGATATTAAAAAAGAAAATGAAAGAAAGAAAGAAACCATCTGGTATTAAATATATCTAACAGCAGCCCTGGGGAGGCTCCTGATCCATTGTGTGTACTGTGGCTCATTCTTCCCCTGGAAGGATTTATGACCTCACACTCCCATGACATCACAATGTGTTGCCATGGGCCCGGCTTTGTTATCATAAACAAAGGTCTGTTCCTTGGGACCCTGGCTGGCTGAGCAGGAGGGGACGGCTCTGGGTAATGTGTTTTCTTGGGAAGGCAACTTGATCGGAAGTCTGAAAAGCTGCGAAAATAGTTGTACATACAGTTCCCTCCGCGTCGCCCTGTGGCCTCTGGACAAGGTTTGGGATGAGAACAAGAAGGATGAGCCAGCTTCCCCCCAGCAGGACCTCCAGCTCAGCATGTTCTCTCTGCCAAAACGCAGCTCCCCCAGGCTCCCCTCGCTGCTCCTGACAAGGTTTTCATTCGTTTACTGAAATGCATTGAGCACCTACTATGCGCTAGGCACAGACGGAGCTGGATTACAGGTTGATGAAAAACACAGGCACCAGTCTCACCCCTGCAGGATCTGCAGTGCTCACAGCTACACAGACACCAACACAAATACTAATAAGTGACAACTAATAAAGTTGTCACTCGGTCAAGCATACTGAAGGGAGCAAACATGAAGCTGGGTGGGAAGAGTGGGGAGGTTACTCAGAGCAGCAATCCAGGAGGGCAACTCTGTGGAGGTGAGGTGGAGACAAGGCCGGGAGATGGAGAAGGATTTGCCATGAACAGCAGGGACAGGTAGCAATAACCAAGGCACGGACTGTTGGAGCCACCACGGGGATCTTAGTCCGTTTCCGTTGCTATATCAGAATACCACAGGCTAGGAAATTTATAAAGAAGAGAGGTTTATTGGTCGTGTGGTTCTGCAGACTAGGATGTCCATGAGCATCAGCTTAGATCAGGTGAGGCCCCCTGTCGCATCATAACATGGACGAGGGCACCGCATGGCGAGACAGCTCGCTCAGTCTTCCTCTTACAAAGCCACTAATGCCACCATGGGGCCCTCATGACCTCGTCTAGCCCTAATCACCTCCCAAAACCCCTCCTCCAAATACCATCAACCCATGACTTTGGGGATTCAGTTTCCAACCCATGAACTTTGGGGCACCCATTCAAACCACAGCAGGCTCTGAATCCCCCGGGGCCGTGTCCCACAATGCTGCAGAATCCCAGGACAGCGGACGCCCTGAAAGGATTCGGGAGGTCCAGCCATTGGCGCGTGAGTCTGGGCGGAGTCAGGCCTCCAGACCCTGCTGCAGCGATGCCAGGACCCCCTGCCCTCGCCCCGGGGCCTGCAGAACAGTCAGGTGGACGCCGCCGGTGAGAGCAATCGAGCCAAGAGCAGAAACACCTGGGGCAGAGCCGCACCCCTGCCGCGGATATGGGGAGGAAGAGGAGGGAGAGAAGCCTGCGGCCTCGAAGGGGGACACTGTCTGCTGGTCAGGAGGCCAGGAGAAGGGCAGCAGGATAGCATAGGACAAGAGCCTCCAGATATCCGTCCAGGGATGGTGACACGGAGGCCCTGAGGGAGGAAGAGCTGGTTGGAGGTAGTATTGGCAGCAGGCACAGAGCTATGCTTGCTCCTCACTTGCTGTGTGCCCTTGGGGAACTCACTCCATGTCTCTGAGCCCCATCCCCGTGGTAAAAGGGGAAGAATGCAAGGAGTACAGCCGTGACACAGGCTGGCTTTTCTGGAAACACACTTTTTAAGCCAGGCCAGGGGGTGTGCTTTGGTCATCCCACGCATTAGCTCACTGAATGCTCACAGTGGCCCTAGGGTACACGGCGGTTGTGTTTTACAGATAAGGAAACCGAGACCAAGAGAAGATGAGTAACACTCAAGCTTCCACGGCCAGTTGTCGGTCCTGCCTGCCCTCAGACAGAGCCCTGTGCTCTCAGTTCCTAGAGCCTGGCCTGTTGTGTGTGTGCGGGGCGGGGGACAGTTTGAGCTGACCCTCTCACGTGGACTTGGAAGGACTGAAGTCTGTAGAGCTGAGGAGCCGGCTTGCCGGATGGTACTTCAGAGACCCACAGGACAGACGAGACCAGAGGACAAGGGAGAGAAGAGGGGACTCCGGGACTGCATTCTGTATGCAGTGGTATTTTCAGATATGTGAACGCACACCTCCGGCTTCTGGAGATCAGGAGGAAGCCTGGGCATGGACGCCGGTAACCCACCAGCCTCTGCTGGCAGACAGGAAAGGCCTCTGCACGGGGCGCGGGGAGACTGGACTGCACCAGGTGTTCCGGTGCTGAACAAGCATCCGCCCCAGCTGAGCCCTTCACTGCCTGGGTCTTCTTCACCTCTCGCCACATCTTTTGAGGATGGTGCCCCGTTGTAGAGATGTGGTAACTGAGGCCCCGAAAGATTCCAGTCCTGGTTGTGTGTGTCTCCGGGTCCAGGTGGAATCTTGCCAGATCTTACCTTCCTTTTATAAGAAATAAGAGAACTGGTCTGAACAGAGACCAGTAACTTTCTATAAAGAACAAGATAGGAGCCTGGCACAGTGGCACATGCCTGTCATCCCAGTGGCTCTGGAGCCCGAGGCAGGAGTATCGTGAGTTCAAAGCCAGCCTCAGCAACTTAGTGAGGCCCTAAGCAACTCAATGAGACTCTGTCTCTAAATAAAATACAAAATCAGTAGTTAAGTGCCCCTAAGTTAATCCCTGGTACCCCCCCCCCAAAAAAAAAGAACAAGAGAGTCCGTGCCTGTATGCAGATGGTATCCAGAATGCACTATGATGTGGAATTATAATGCACCAATAAAAAATAAAAACATTTTTAAAAATGAGCAAATGTTTTGGACTTTGCAGGTCACGTCAGCTCTGTAGCAAGTCCTCAGCTGCGTTGTTGGAGTGTAAAAGCAGAAGTTGATGGTACGTCGATGACAAGGGACATGAGTATTCAAATAAAACTTTATAGACAGAAAGTGTGATAAATGGATGGAGTTGGAGAACATCACGCTAAACGAAGTAAGCCAATCCCAAAAAACCAAAGGCCAAATGTTCTCTCTGATAAGTGGATGCTGATCCATAATGTGGGAGGGGGCATGGGGAGAATGGAGGAACTTTGGTCAAAGAGGAGGGAACACGGGGGCAGGAAAGATGGCGGAATGTGATGGACAACAATGCCCTAGGTTCATGTCATATGATCATATGGTGTGACTCAATATTGTGTACACCAGAGAAGTGAAAAGTTGTGCTCCATTTGTATACAATGAATCAAAATGCATTCTGCTGTCATGTAAACCTAATTAGAATAAAAAATATATATTTAAAAGAAAAAAGAGGCAGTGCGTCCTCTACTAGGTGGCTGACATCTAAAAACCCTCATAATAAGTGCTGGTGAGCATGTGGAGGAACCAGAGCCATCACTCTGCTAGTGACAGTATGACTGCTTTGGAAGAGAGCCTGGCAGGTCCTCAGGTGGATAAGCATAGAGTCACCATGTGGCCCCGCAGTCGCACCCACCCCTGGGTACCTACTCAACAGAACCGAAAACATATGTCCCCAAAGAAACCTGTATACAAATGGCTGTATGACTCAAGAGTCGCCAAAAAATGGAAACAGCCCGAATGCCCATCAACCCATGAATGACAGACGAGCCCAGGCATCTTCCTAGACTGAAATGCTACTTGGCCATTAAAAGGAATGAAGCAGGAGGACCTGAGATTGGGCTGAGCCAGACACCATGGCCATGTGATTCACTCACACGAAAGGCCCGGAATCCACAAGTCCATAGAGATAGAGTCGGGGGAGATGGGTGGTGGCCAGTGGCCAGAAAGGGAGGAATCAGGGGCTGGCGGCCAAGTAAGTCACAGCTGAAAGCTCCCGGGTTCCTAATAAAGTGATGAAAATACTCCAAAATCACCAGGATGATGGTTGCATATATCTTAAATAAACTAAAAGAAAAACTGAATAGTCTTTTTTTTTGGTACCAGAGATTGAACTCCGGGCCACTCGACCACTGAGCCACATCCCCAGCCCTATTTTGTGTTTTATGTAGAGACAGGGTCTCACTGAGTTGCTGAGTGCCTTGCCATTGCTGAGGCTGGCTTTGAACTCGCAATTCTCTTGTCTCAGCCTCCCTAAGTGCTGGGATGACAGGTACGCGCCACTGCACCCGGCTTGAACGGTATATTTTAAATTAACTGTGGGATATGTGAATCACATCTCAACAAAGCTGTTAAAAAATTCATTTACTTCCCAGCAGCTTGGGAGGCTGAGGCAGGAGGATCGTGAGTTCAAAGCCAGCCTCAGCAACGGCGAGGCCCTCAGCAGCACAGTGAGACCCTGTCTCTACATAAAACACAAAATAGGGCTGAAGATGTGGCTCAGTGGTCGAGTGCCCCTGAGTTCAATCCCCGGCACAATATATATATATATTTACTGACAAAGTGAAAAAGGACACGAGGGGCTGGGGGCATAGCTCAGTGGTGAAGTGCTTACCTAGCATGAGCAAGGCCCTCGGTTCTATCTCTGGCAGGGGGTTGGAGAGGACATGAGGGAAACTGCGGGTGGATAGAAGTATTTTAAAAATTGATTTTGGTGCTGATTTCATGTCTGTAGACATTTACTAAAAAGTATCCGATTATATCTCTTGAAGGAATGAATTTCACATGATACACGTTACACCTCAGTACAGACCTTCAAGAAAAAGAAGACAAAGACAATCAGTGGATTGGATCTGGCCCATGAGCCCTGGCTTGCGGACCCCTACTCTAAATGACAAGTTTGTCACTTCTGTTTAGAGTCCAAGCAGGCCATAATGTGACTGAAGTTGGTTTGGGCAAAATCAGGACATTTCTGGGTGCACACAACTGAAATGTCCACAGGAGAGGCCCTGTGTTCTTCAGGGTTCTCGAGAGCAGCAGAACCACAGCATGCACATATATAAATATATTTTGTAATTGGCTCGCACTATTGAGGATGCCGGGAAGTCCCATCATCTGCCACCTGCAAGCTGGAGACCCAGTGACAGCCGTTGATATAATTCAGCAAGTCTGAAGGCCAAGACCCCAGTGGGCCACTGGTGTAAGTCTCAATCCAAGAGCAGAAGAGGAGATGACATCTCAGCTCAGGGCAGAGCCAGGGGCTGAGGGCATGGCTCAGAGGTAGAGCACTCTGGGAGGCTGAGACAGGAGGATTGCAAGTTCAAAGCCAGCCTCAGCAAGGGTGAGGCACTAAGCAACTCAGTGAGACCCTGTCTCTACATAGAACACAAAATAGGGCTGGGGATGTGGCTCAGTGGTCGAGTGCCCCTGAGTTCAATCCCCAGTACCAAAAAAAAAAAGGAAAGAATGTTTTATCTGGGCACCTCTCATCCACTCAACTTTTTTTTTTTAATTCTTTTTAGTTGTAGATGGACACAGTGTCTTTATTTTATTGCTTTGTATGTGGTGCTGAGGATCGAACCCAGGGCCTCACGCATGCGAGGCAAGCGCTCTACCGCTGAGCTACAATCCCAGCCCTCATCCACTCAACTTTACACATAAAATTAACCATCAGAGATGGGTTTCAAGCACTGTTGGGTCTAGGGTTGCAAACAGCACCAGCACCTGGGCTCTTCTCCATAGCGCTTTTATTTTCTCACTCCATGAAATGGCTACTGTCACATTCTCTCAGTTTCAAATGCAGCAGGAAAGATTGAGTAGCTTGTTGGAAGGTTGTTGCAAAAATCGCTACATCCCATTGATTCTGATGGGGGCCACGTGCCCATCTCTGATCCAATCCCTGTGGTTAGGAGAATATCACCTTGTGATTGGCCAATCCCGGTCACAGGACACTAATGACCTGAAGGGTGCATTTCCCATTCCCCAAAGCCCAGGGACTAGACCCTGGGGCCGAGGGGCAGAGGGGACCCCTAGTGAAAAATTGAGGCACTAGCCCAAGGGGACCCAAAAACAGATTCAGGAAGCATTTCTTATGCCAAATAGTTTTGCTTAAGCAGTTCCACACACCAAAGGAGTTAAATCAGCACTGCCAGTCATGATCTGTCAACGAAACCGAAGCCCCCAAGAGCGGAGACAGCCCGCAGGTCACAGGCAAAGCAGCCCCCGCCTTTCACCCAAATATTTCCCCTTTGCTCTCTGCATGACGCTTAACTACTTGCAAGTCAAACAGAAGGGGTCATTTATTTGACAGACGGTTATTACAGCCAGCCACGCACACCATGTCTGTAAAATTCTCTTAGATCAGGAAATTGAAAGTCCTAGAAATTAAGGGGCAGACAGAAAGACCAGCAGAGCACAGGGCCGGCTCCAAGTTCTGGGGGAGTGCCCCAGTGCTGACACAGGCCAAGCCTTCAGCGGTGGCAAGAGAACCTGGAAATGTCCTCTCCAGCGCCTCCTATGTTGCCGCCTTCACCTCCTCAGAAAGGAAGCAGGGTTCAACGGAAAGAAAAACAGAAAGTCAAAGGTTGTGGCTCCTAAGCTCAGCTCTGATACTGGAAAGCTGTGTTATGACAGGCAGGTTGCTTGGCTTCTCTGTACCATGGCCTTCAATGAGAATGACACAACTTTGCTCACCCTTCAGCTCTGCCAGGCTCTGCATGATGTGACCCTGGCCCAACCCTGTTGCCTTCAGGTCCCCTCCACTCTCCCAACCCACCTTACTGGCACGTTTCTGTTCCTTGCACATAAGTTACCTGCTCCCACCTCTGAGCACTCTCATGAACTGTTCCCTGTGCCTGGTGGGCTCCACCTCCTCCCCTCCACCTGCCCTAGCCTGAAAAAGGGATGGATGGATGATGGGCGGATGGATGGATAGACAGATAGAGAAATGGATGGATGGATGGGTGAATGGATGGATGATGGATGGAGAAATGGATGGATGGATGGACGGATGGATGGATGGATGGATGGAGAAATGGATGGATGGAGAGATGGATGAATAAAGAAAAGGATCGATGGAGAGATGGATGGATACATGGATGGATGGATGGTTGGATGGAGAAATGGATGAATGGGTGGGTGGATGACCCCTTTCAGTTCCTGGGTTCCAGCTGCCTATTGGATGCAGGGTGACTAAGCATTCCAGTTTGCCCAGGACATGGGACCTCCAGCCCAAACCCAGGCAAGTCCCAGGCGCACAGGGACACCTTCCCTCCCTCCATCCTAGGAATCAGCCAGGCTGGATCACATCCTAGTCACTTGCAAACACTGTATTCTGTGGTATCCTCATCATTTCATGCTTCGTATCCAGTCTCCTAGTTTTGCTTGAGAGCTCAGATCATCTTTCTTTGACAGGTCCTTTAGCAGGTACAAGCTTCCAAGCAAGGTGACTGGGGACGACCTCATCAGCTCAGTGGAGCTATTTTAAGAAGGTCAAGCACCTCACAGGAAATAACTGCCATTGTGAAATTAGAAGTCATCACCCATGAGCAGCCAGGCCCTAACCCTTTTTGGTCCTGCCAAACTCCAGGTACCAATTCCCAAAAATAGCCAACGCGAGAGTGGAAATAGAGTCTTAGGGTATGAGTTAGCTTTCCAGGCTACCATAACAAATCACCCCAACCAGGTGGCTGGAAACAACACAAATGTATTCTAGAACATTCTGCAGCCCAGCAGGTCCAGAGTCAAGGGGCTGTCAGGGCCACGATCGTCCTCTCTGAAGGTTCTAGGTGCCCATCCTTTGGTTCTTCGAGCTTCAGGTGGTTGCTGCATTTTTGGTCACCTGGGTCCTGCCTCCAGGGTCACCTGGCCTTCCTCTCCCTTTGTCTGTCTTCTCCTCTTCTAAGAACACTTAGGGTCGAGCCCACCCTGAGTCCAGGAGGATTGCCTTTGAAGATCCTTACTTAGTCACCTCTGCAGAGACCCAGCTTCCACAGAAGGTCACACTCTGAGGTCCCCGTGGATGGGAATTTGGGGAGACGCTGTTCAGCTCACTTCAGAGGTCCATTGTCTTAGAGTCTCCCGGCGTCTGCTTAAAATATTTCCCTCTGGCCCTTGCCCTCCTCCCACAGGACACCCTGCAACCACTGGGGAGAGGGTGGCTGCCCATATGACCAGCGTGTGGGCCCCCTTGTGTAGCCACTCTGCCCCTCAGGCTACCTGGAAGTCTGGCAGCTCCGTGGAAGATGTAGGAGGGGGAAAACCACTGTTGCAGAATCCCGGCCTAAGAAGAAAAGTGCTGACTTAAAAATTGAAACCCTGACAGATGCAGCGCTTTTTAACTCTGCGACGAGCCTGTTGGTGCTCGTCAGGCCCTTGGCATCTGCTAATGTGCATTTTCATCAAAGGGCCAGGCCTGCTCCGGCTCACGGTTTCCCGGCCTCTTTGCTTACACTTCCCTGGCTTGGTGGCTCCACTCTGTGCCCGACCCTCCCTCCTCCGAAGCCTGTGGTCCTCCCTGCCCATCCCCTGTCTCCATGCCTCCCCTCTTCATCCCCAGCCTGTCTTGCTCCATTCTGACCCTCACCCCATCCCTCTCTTCCTTCTGTCTTCTTTCCCCCTCCATTCTGTCTCCCCTCCCTTCCATTTCTTTCCATTCAGCAAGATAAACATTAGTGGAACCACTATTGAGTTCCAGGGACTGGATTAACATTAGCGTGTCTCAGTCCATTCAGGCTGCTATAACAAAATTCCCAAGCCTAGGTGACTTATCAACAGCAGAAATGTGCTGCTCATGGGTCTGGGGCCTCGGAGGTCCAAGATCAAGGCACCAGCAGGTTTGGTGTCTGGGGAGGGCCTATTCCTGGTCGTGGGTAGCACCTTCTTGCTGTGCCTTTACTCTGCCCTGGTGACTTCGTCGCCTCCCAAAGGAAATGGCTTCTAAAGACCAGCACACTGGGGATATGATTTCAACATGCGATTTTGGAGAGACACCAGTATTCAGACCACAGCAACAAGGATGCGAAGACAAGCAAAAGGGTCAGGCTGGCCCCCGGGAGTTCTGGCTGCCCCTTCTGGTCCTCCTGCTGTCTTCTCTGTATCTCTCCTCCTCCGCCCCCGCATCCTAGGAATTTCTCTTTTGCTCATTTTTCAGGCTAGTTCAACCCACTCTGCCCTGCCCTGTACCAGGTACTGCCCGCAGGGCCAGACATGCAGATGAGATATGTCAGGGTTCCTTGGGGACCCGCTTCCGCTTCCCTCTCCTTTTCTTCTTTCTCTGTCGTCCTTCGCTGTCCTTCCTCCAGAACCCCTACTGCCATCGTGTTTGTCCTGGCCCACGCTGTGTCAGGATCCAACACCCTGCACAAGAAAGGTGGTGTGCCCAATGCCCGGCCCCCTCTGTCTTCCTCCAGTGATGGGGCCAGGCGCTGCTATGTGGTCCAGCCGTGCTGGAGCCTCAGGCCTGGGAGCAGCTGATGCACGTGGATAGACAGCAAATCCAAGAGGCCCTTGCCCTACAGGCCCCGGGCCCAGAACTGCTGATTAGCAGGATGTCTGTCTGAACAGGAGCGGCTCTGAGAGGCCCGAGCCCTGCGGGCAGCCGGGAGAAGCTAATGAGAGTGGACACATGACCAGGAGCAGGACGAGAAGCTCCCTGCCCTGGCTCTGAGCTGGGTTGCCTGATTGGAATGGACATGCAGGGTCACCAGTCAGCTGGACCAGGGGTTGCCCAGCTCAGATCCAAGGTGGAGGACACCAGGCACTGGAAATCGTGGGTAAAAAGGAAGTTGAGCTCTGGGGGTGTCGCTTGGTGGTAGAGCACGGGCTTGGCGTGTGTGAGGCCTTGGGTTCCATCCCCTGCACCACAGGGAAAGAAAAAAAGAAAGAATTCTCCCAAGCCTGGCATGGTGGCACACACGTGTAGACCCAGCTGCTCAGAAGGCTGACGCAGGAGGATCGCTTGAGCCCAGGAATTCAAGGCCAGCCTGAGCAACATGGTGAGATCCCATCTCAAAACAACAGCAAAGAAAAAAAAAAAAAAGGTCAGATGGAAAAGGGCTGGGCTGGATGTTGGCAGGTCAACCTTTCCTTGAGCTACACGTTCCTGAACATTCAGGGGATCAAGAAGAAAGCAGCACCACTGGGTTTCAACTCGGGCCCCTATGGTTGACCTTGACCCTGTGCCATGTCCCCAGCATTTACTCTACCCAAATGGACAATGGCCAGCCTGGGACTCCCATTTCCCTTACCTGTAAGGTCACGTGATCCAGGGATGGGAGAGTCTGCCGGGGCTTCTGGGAACGGTTCCCTTCTCCTGGGAACCCCTGCAGCTAGAGACAGTCAAGTCCCAGGATGTCACATCCAAGCTGGAAAGATGGACAGCATTGATGGCGATACCGTGCAGCCCTGGAGCGTGCCCCGGCTTGGATGTCTGAGTATATGAAATAATGACTTACTGTTGAAGGCCACTAAGCCTGCTAAGATGGGGTGACCGTAACTTGCAGCCGCAAGCATCCTCGTTGCCAGGCTAGCATGGTCTTGACCTTCTCTGAGCATCACGGAGATCAGAATGACCACGCCCCCAGGGTTGCCGAGCAAATTCATGACAGGATGCATCTGCACTGTTCTTGGCACACAGGAAGTGCCGGGGAGACTCCTGTGATGACTGCTTACACATCAAAGTGTGCCAGTCCCTACTGTATTCATAGTTGGTTATTTGTGGTAGCTATTTGTGCCCTTGCAACGGTGACAGGATTGGGTTTCTGGGTCCCTTTAGGAGTAGAAGCAGCCACATGCCTGATAGGCACAGGTTGGACCTACGTTAGCCGCTTCTGATACCTGGACCCAGCATGGCGCTGGCCTGTTCCAGGAGGCCATCAGCGACTTGGGTGACGCTCAGGCAGAGGTGTTCATGATGAAGAGGCCTGGACGCTAAGGGACCCGCTGTGTCCTCACTGCCCCACAGCCACTTGCCCCTCAAGGGCACCCACAAGCAGTGGCTGGGGGCAGTTCACGATGCTCATACCATGGCCCAGCCCTTTGGACCCAGCACAGCTGGGAGCAGCAGGGCCTAGGAGACTTCTCTCTCTCTGACCAGTTCTTTCTGGTTTTTATATGATTTTCCTGCAAGTCTGGAAGACATAGTTGTGTGCTTAAGCCCCAGAGAAAGACTGGGACTTCCCTGGGACCCCTTGAAAAAGCGGTGATTACAAAGCAAACAAAGACCAGATGATAACAGGGACCAAGGTGGGTTGAGAAGAATCAGAACCCTGTATGTCGCACAGAGAGGCCACAGAGAGGCAGGGGGGAGAGGGAGCAGCTGCTGCAGGAAGCAGTTTAGGGGTGCGTGAGAAGGTACAGTGTAGAGCCACCCGCTGGCCCAGCAATCCCCTCCTGGTGTATACCCAGGAAGATTGAAAACACATGCCCACATAAAAACGTGGACACGGTACCACTCATGACGGCCCTGAAGAGGAAGCAACCCAGATGTCCCTCCAGGGCTGGGAACAAACAAAATGTGAGAAATCTACACAGTAGAATATGGTTCAGCGAAGAAAAGAAGCAGGTACTGATACTCCCCAAAATACGGATGAGCTGGAGGCTTGCTGAGTGAAAGAAGCCAGACGCAAGAGGTCACGTTAAATGAAACATCCAAAATAGGTAAATCCATTGAGATAGAAAGCAGATTAGTTGTCACCTGGGGCAAAGGCAGCCAAGAACAGAGGTGAATGAGTGACAGGTGCAGGGTTTCCCTTTGGGGTGATGAAATGTTTTGTAACCTTTTTTTTTGTTGGTACTGGGGATTGAACCTAGGGGTGCTTAACCGCTGAGCCACATCCTCAGCCCTTTTTTGTATTTTATTTAGAGACAGGGTCTCGCTGAGTTGCTTAGGGCCTCACTAAATTGCTGAGGCTGGATTTGAACTCGTGATCCTCCTGCCTCAGCCTCCCGAGCCTCTGGGATGACAGGCGTGCATCACTGCTTAATAAAGCAATGGCAGCACAGCACTGAGAATGAAATAAATACCACCGAATTGGACACTTTAACACGGTTCATTTCGTGGGCATTTATTTCATCTCAATTTTTTTTTTTTAAGTAGTAATTACAATTGGAGTGCGGAACACCAGGCAGAGAAGAAAGAAGGACGTCCGACTTCACCCCTAGAAATACCCAAGCCCATTTCCCGCCTGGCTCGGAGCCCCTTTCTCATCATGGTGGTTGAGAAGAGTTTGGCACATAGTAGGTGCTCAACAAATGGGCCCCGCCTTTCCCACACTGCCTGCTCCCTAGACAAAGGAGGACTTTCTCTCACCCAGGCTGCACTTGAGCCTTTGGACTGAGTCACATCTGCTGCCTAGGGAGGGTCTTACTTACCTTGCATGGAGTACAAGACTCACTTGGGATCCGCATCACCTTCAGCACCTCCAAGCTGGAGAAACCACTAGGCTCCAACCAGTGTAATCTCATATCGTGCTGGGTCTTCCTGGCGCTGTGTATGAAGCGGCATCTTTTTTTTGGTGGAGGGGCTACTGGGGATTGAACCTGGGGGGGGGGGGCGTTCAACCACTGAATCAGACTAAATCCGCAGCCCTTTTCATTTTTATTTTTCTATTTTTGAGACAGAGTCTTACTAAGTTGCTTAGGGCCTCACCAACTTGCTGAAGCTGGCCTTGAACTCGCAATCCTCCTGCCTCAGCCTCCCAAGCTGCCGGGATTACAGACATGCGCCACCGCTCCACCCCAGCTCAGAGTCAGCATCGTGATGAACTGTGTCTTAGGTCTTTCTGTCCTGGCTGGGATTCATCAGGTGCAGGGACTCCAGGATCCTTCTCCCTGACACTTGGAAAAGATCTGATTCTGTGCCCAGAATCTCTGCACACTCAGAAAGACTTCCTTCTCAGGCAGCTCCTGAGGTTCCCTGGGCTGGAAGCTATTATGGAGGTATTGAGGGAAAGAGCGGGGGACAACCTCTGAAACCCTGGTTACCTCCATCTGTCCCATCCAGGTGAACATCTGCTATGTGCTGGTCATGGACTAGGTGGACATAGTGGCGAGTTAGCTGAATCTTAGATCCCAAAGAGCTCAAAGTCCAGGGAGGGAGGGAGGAGAAGCAGGCACTTGCCCCTGTAAGGTACTCAGCAAGACCGCCTATATAATTCGCCAGACCCAGGGGAAAATAAAAACAGAGGGGGGTGCATTTGTTTAAAGATCATTAAGAATTCAAGATGGTGACAGTGGAGTATGATGTCAGCTTCAGCCTGCTGGGAAGTGGACCTGCGTGACTTCCCTGGCTAGGAGCACTAGGAACAGCGAACACAAATTGAGTACTTACTGTATACACCTGACTGGAGAGCTCAAGGCTTAAGAACACAGAGTCTGAATCCAGACTCCTGGACCTCAGGGATTCCAACTCTGAGTCTGAATCTCTGGGATCTTTAGAAAATGTACCCAGACCCTCTCCGCCTCGGCTTCCTTCTCCATAAACTAGGGGCAGTACGAATCAACCATGTAGACCCCCGTCTGTCACGCAGATCTGCTACAGAAGCCATCCTGGAGGTGCGATCTGTGTGCATGGACTCAGGTCACCTCCTCGGTGAGGGGCTCTTCTGCTCAGTTCCAGGTTGGGAAACCGAGGCGTGCATCGCAGACTCAGTCGCTCGGAGGCAAGATCTGGATAGGAACCCAGATGCTCCAACAGCTGGGCTGCGGCCATGATGCCCCACAGGACATCAGGACCTCAGGAGAACCCAGTGAAGGAGCACAGAGGGAGGCGCTGGGTTTTTGTGCGATGCTACTCTGTGCTGGGTCCCCCCCAGCCTTCCTCCATCCCCCAGGTGGGGTCTCCATTTTGCAGATGGAGCTTTTAACCCACGAAGTCCCCAGTTTTCAATCCTATAGAGGACAAGGGGACACAGTGGGTTAAGCTCAGCCCCAGAAGAAGTCTCCAGACTCATGTCACCCAGCCAGGAAGTGGCTGTCCACAGGGCTCTCTGGGATTCCAAATCCCTGGCTTTTTCTGGCCCACCTGCTGCCACCGCTGTGTCCCCCCAGAGGCTCAGCCCAGGAGCACGCAGCTGTGGCAATCGGGGTGCGTGTGGCCGAGTCCCAGGACTGTGGCCCACACTGCCCTTCCCTTTAGAAGTACAGGAAGAGCCAGGAGGAGAAGTGGAGATTTCGTCACAGAAGCCGGCAGAGACTCCTAGGTCCCCACAGGCCATGCCACCCTTTCCTCTCTCCCCTGGCCCCTGCCCTGGGCAGAAAAAGAGCTCGATGGCCCCGCTGCCTCTCAGCAAGCCGCCTGGACAAGGAGCACTACTGAAGCCCCACCTCTGCTACCCTGTGCTTTGGGGCCTGGGGACAGGCATGCCCAAAATTCAGATGGGCCAGGCTGGGCTGTCACTGAGGCCTTGGCAGAGTGCTCTCAGCGACGAGTTCTGCCTACAGTCTCGTTGGACCACGGGTCTTCTGTGGATTCATAGTATAAAATATCCACGGCCTCAGAGACTCCTGAGCAGGCTGGGGCGGAGGGTGAGGGTAGCAGCAGCCCTTGATCCTTTCCAGATGCTGGGCTCTGGGCCTTGTGGGCAGCCCAGGCAACCTGTGGTTCCCTGTCATATGCATGCCACCAGAGGGACAGGAGAAAGGGACTTCAGGGACAGTCTAAACAGCCCCGCCCCATGCAGTTTGTGCTTTCTTCTTTGGACACCATGCACACGTCCCTACTTGCCTTTTTACCCGCCCCCCCCCCACCTTTAAAACGTTTTTACTTCTTGCCAGAGATGGTGATGCGCGCCTGTCATCCCAGTGACTCAGGAGGCTGAGGCAAGAGGATCGAAAGTTCGAGGCCAGCCTCAGCAACTTAGAAAGGCGCTAAGCATCTTAGTGAGATTCTGTCTCAAAATAAAAAAACTAAAAAGGGCTGGGGATGTGGCTCAGTGGTAAAGTGCCCCTAGGTTCAATCCCCAGTACAAAAAACAAAACAGTTTTTACTTCTTATTTTAATGTCATTTCAAACTTTGACAAAGTTTGCAGAACAGGACAAAGAATTCCCATATACCCGGCCAGGGATTATGTAGCTCAGCGGTAGCGCCCCAGCCTAGCAGGCTCGAGGCCCTGGGTTAGATCCCCGGTGCTGAAAAAATTATAAATAAATAAGAATTCCCATATGACTTTCACACAGATTCCCCAAAGGTTAACATTTACTATGTTTGCTTTATCCTTCCCCTTTCTCTCTGTAGACACGGAGAGGACAAAGACGCCTATTTTTCAGTGACATTTAAGAATAAGTTGCCAGAGTCTCATCTCCGCCACAGGAAGCTTCCAGAATGCTTTCTAGGACAAAGCATAATTAGTTGACAAACGTCACACCTTAGCGAATCATCCCATATGTGGACGTCATTCAGATCTTGCCGTTTGTCCCAATGGGGTTCCTGGTCACAAAAGGGACCCCCAGAACCACATGCTGCGCTCGGCTGTCTCTCTGGCCTCTTGGTATTGGACACAATTCTTCCCTTGGCTTCCATAACATTGACAGTCTTTAAGGACAGCTGTTAATTTATAGAGTGTCTCTCTCTCCTTCTGGGTTCATCCAGCTTTCTTCTAGATGTAATTCCAGTGGTGCTGAACCCAGGGGCACTTAACCACTAAGCCACATCCCCGCCCTTTTAATTTTTTATTTTGAGACAAAGTCTCACTGAGCTGCTTACAGCCTTGCTAAGTTGCTGAAGCTGGCCTCAAACTTGCGATCCTCTTGCCTCAGCCTCCTGAGCCTCTGGGATTACAGGCATGCGACACCATGCTCTCGGGGACCCTGAACTTTTAAAAAACTAAGCACAAAACAAATAAAAACAGAAAGCTTGCATTCTAATAACCTCTCTGAGCCTCATCTCAGAAGCCACAGAACCACCTTCATCAGTTTTCCTGCCCATAAGGAAAGTTAATGTACAGACGATCCCCTGGCTCCCAAGAATTCACTTACAATTTTTGACTTTATGAAGGTATGACAGAAGTGTATGTTCAGTAAAAAACAAACAAACAAACAAACAACTTTACATTTTGGATTTGGATCTTTTCCTGAGCTAACAGTCTGTGGTCTGCCCTCCATGCTGGGCAGCGGCAGCGACTACGGCTCCCAGTCAGCCCTGCGACCATGAAGGGCAATCAAGCAACCCTCCAGGGTGTGCTGTGCTGCTAAACTGTGCTGACCAACAGTGGGCTAGTTGTATTCCGTGTGCTTTTGACCTATGGTGGTGTCAGCTTACCAAGAGTCTACTGGGTTGTAACTCCATTGCCAGTCAAGGATCATCTCTATCAGTTATCTATTGCTGCGTAACAAACAGCCCCACGTACATGGCATCTGGGTTCTGAGAACGTGAAAATCAAAGCTGCAAGACCTCCAGAGAGCAACTCCCCTCCCCCCGCCCCCGCTCTAATTCTGTCACATCCTGTTGCTAAAAGAGAGGCAGGGGCCGCCCAGATTCATCCAGAAGGCCAAGAGCGCTCCCTCTGGATGAGCCCTGTGGCCAGGTCCATAGCAAAAGAACAGGTGAGACGGGATCTTAGAAAAACACCTCACCTCTGGAACTAGGCTACCCTGTTGCCTAGGGAGCACCAAGGCCGCCTGCTCCCACCCAGAAAGTGCCAGAGAGCCACAAATGAAGAGCTGGCTCAGCTTTTGCTAAGACACCCTCGCCAGGGGAATACATCGCCATTAGGCTCCAAATATTTAGCCTCCTGTTCCTTTTCAAAGGCATTTCTTAGGCACCTCTTACACATCACATTTTTTTTTTTCTTTTTAGCATCTACTAAGTACTGAAAGGCCCAGTGCTGAGGATAGAGATGAAACCAGTTGGTCCTGTCCTCTGGGAGCTCACAGCCCAGAGATAAGATTTAACCATAAACAAACCACTGCACATCACCAGCAAGGAAATGGGTAATGTAGCGAGTGGAACCCAGAGAAAGCCAAAGTGTGCCCGGGACGCGAGGGAAGGGATCCAGGTAAGAAAGGAGCAGGTGGGCACCAGGCAGGGGAGGCCACCTGGGGAGGGAGCTGGGGCTGAGGGTGGGGCATGTTGAGAAAGTCTCCTTGCTAAGGCTCAGGGGAAGAGAGCACAGAGGTAAGACCACGGAGAACCACCTATGAGAATTTTGAATGTGGAGCTGGGGTTCCTAATCTGCCCCCTTTCTCTGCCAAGACTCTTCCCCCGCAGCTATTGGGTAGAATTTCCATTCAGCAACTTGGCCGGAGACCACGGGGGAAGGTGAGGAGGAGGGCTTTTCAGGGAAACTAACTTCATCTACATTACAAGGCACTGGGAGAAAGGAGGGAGGGGATGGTCCTCTGGGAATTCTGGAGTTTGGGGAAAGGCACAGCTTGTGTTCAGGTAGCGGCAGGGGGTTTGGACATGGATTTCATTGCTATTTGATAACCAGACCACAGTTCTTTGAATGCACCTAAGCCCACAGAAGCAGCTTCATGGAGATAAGTAACTTGTATGTGTTACATCGTTTCTCACACGCACGCGCACAGTCATAGGGAGGGTACATTAAATGTACCCTAACTAAGGGATGCATTCTTAAAGGTCTTTACTTCACTAAAACCTTAATCTAAAGCGGCAGCTACGCCTGCAATTCCAGAGACTTGGAGGCTGGGGTAGGAGGATAGCATGTTGAAGGCCAAGCTTAGCCAAGACCTTGCCTCAAAATAAAATTTTTAAAATGTAGGGGTGATCTGGGGGTCTAGCTTAGTTGGAAAGCACCCTTAGGGAGGAAGAGAGGGAGGGAGGGATGGATGGATAGATAAGATGGTAGATAGATAGATAGATAGATAGATAGATAGATAGATAGACAGACAGACAGACAGACAGAGTGAGCGAGGTTTCTGAGGATGTGCTGCAATAGTAGTACTTTTGCCTGGCACACATGAATACTTGAGGCCCTGGGTTCCATTACCAGCACCTAAAAAGAAAAATTTCACAGGGAACCTGGCCTGGTAACCTCTGGGTGACAGGTGACAGGTGGCGGTCACGATGACAACATCGCCTTATCTTTTTCTCTGGCTCATCTCTTTAGGGTTGGTTTCCGGCAAACTGCACATTCCCTGAGGTCAGCGGACCGAGTCTCCTGGAGTTTCATCGCGCCACCTCCCGCCCTGGCCCACCCGGACCCACCTGCGTGCACCACGCAGTCCCCGCGGAGGACACCAAGGGACCCTGCGTCACACCGTGCACTCGGGGATGCCTCGCTACTCTTTTCTTTTTTCTTCAGATTCCAGTCCCTCGGGCTTCCTTGCCCTCTGCCTGGGGTTGAACCAGGGGAGCCTGGTCCCCAATCTTCCAGGGCAAGGCGCCAATCCCAGCTGCTCAGGCCGCCCTCCACTCCAGGGTAGATGGGAAAACACTGATAAAACCAGTTTACCCTGAGGCCCTGGGGACTCTTAGGGACAGATTTGCATTTTAAAAGACCACTGTGGAGCTAGGCCTGCCCCCCTCAACCTCACCGACCTCAAAGAGAGGGCTCACTAATGCTAAGGAGAAATGTGACCCCTTGGGCCCCAGAGCTACAGTTAGTCCCTGACTCAAAGGCAGTGACTGCTTCCAGTACTGTCTCGCCTTGTTTCGGGTTTCTGGCCCTTACACAAATACAGCTGCACAAAAGTCAGCTGAGGTGGTACTCACCTTTAATCCTTGACACTGGGGAGGCTGAGGCAGGAGAATCAAGTTCGAGGCCGGCCAGCCTCATCCATTTAGCAAGATCTTGTCTCCAAATAAAAAATAAAAAGGACTGGGGATGTAGGTCAGTGGTGGGGCACCTCTGAGTTCATTCCCCAGTACTTCCATAAATAAATACATATGCACGTCTGCACAAAGAGCTTGACAGAGACTTGAGCTCAGAGAGGAAAGAAAGTAACTTTCACAACACGCATGATGTCATCAAGCCCTAGGAGCAGGCATCACTGTGACCTCTATTTTGCAAATAAAGAAACCCCAGCTCAGAGAGGTTAAGTGACTTGTAGGAGAACACAGAGCCAGCAGACCTGGGATCCAGACCAGGTCTGTGCCACTCCAAAGCCAGTGATTCTGGAACCTTCCCCTCTGAATCCTTCCCTCCAGCAGAGGTTGTGAGGCCCATTCAGAGGAAAGGAATGTCTGACATTCCAAGCTCCCCCTAAACTCCCCCAGAAGCCCCTGAGGGATCTTGACACAGCTTCATTGCCCTCAGCCTGTCCTCCTCCTCCCTGTAGTTAAACCAGCTCTCAGCATTCATGGTACACACCTAGCTTGCCCTTCTCAGCACCTCAGTATTCACTGTTCCTTAGCCTAGAAATCCCTCTGTATTCCCTTTGTCTTGAAAATTCCTTCACTGTCTTAATGATCTAGATCAAATGTTTCCCTGACCCTATGAGTCTTATTTCCTTAATTTTTTTCCCCATAAAGCAAGGTTGCCATGTATCATTGTACAGGTTGTGTACTGCACAACTCTAGAGGCACCGTTTACATAGACCACACTGGCTTTGTCTAGATGTTCCTTGATTAGAATATCTGTTAGTGGCTGCAAACTGAGGAGCAAGTCCTAATCATCACCATATCACCATATCCAGTGTTTCACATAGGGTAGGTTCAGCGAACATGGGGTGAGAGTTGGGGATGGAGCTCAGTAGTATAGCATTTGCTTAGTGTGCACGGGGTCATGGGTTCAATCCCCAGCTGCAAAAAAAAAAGAATAAACGTTGGACGAATGAAGGAATGAATCCTACCAAGTATGACCATGGTGTACAGAAACTGCAACACCCTCAGAACTTGCCCTTCCAAACAAGTAGAGTTGGCCCTGCAGGGACTTCGCCCCTTCATCCAGCAGAGCTCCTGTGCACAAAGCCTGCCTGGAGTTACCCTCTGGGGATTTCCTTTGGAGCCAGGTTCCAACCCACATGAGGACCCTTGCTTGTTATTTCCTAACCACAGATATTTTCTCACCCAAAGTGATCCCAGCCAGCTCCATCTCTCACTGCATTCACCTCACCAAGGTCTGTTTCACATTAGACTCTGTTCAAAAATCAAGTTTGTTTTCCATGCCAGGCATGGTGGTGCACGCCTGTAATTCTAGAGGCTCAGGAGGCTAAGGCAGGAGGATCGAGAGTTTGAGGCCAGCCTCAACAACTTAGGCTCTGAGCAACTCTTCAAGACCCTGTCTCTAAATAAAGTATACAAAAGGGCTGGGGATGTGGCTCTGGGTTCAATTCCTGGTGCAAAAATAAAGGTTTACTCTTTAAGAAAAAGGGTCTGCCACCACCCACAGAGGACGTAAGCAAGAGCACCAAAAGCTGATCTCACAGACTCCAGAACACGTTTTTGCAATGACAGCCTGGCTGGCTGAGGACCTGGCCTCCTTGCTATATATGTCCTGATGGGTAGGTTTTCAAAACCTCACTCATTCCCGGGTCACACTGGTAAGGAACTGACATTAGCTGAGCGTTCCAGAGCTGCTATGCTGGCTTAGAGTTCTCATGGAGCTGGGTGCCGGGCGCTGGGTGCTGGGGTGGAACCCAAGGCCTCCTGCACACCAGGCAGGGGCTCCACCCCTGATATGCTCCCCTGCTAACCCTCAGGCGGGATGGGTCCAGCTGTCCCCATCTCCCAGTTAAGACAACTGAGGCTGAGAGAGCCAAAGCCTCCGGGGAGCTGAGATTTGGACACAGGCCTGGGAGCACACTCTGGATTCGTCCTGGGGACACTATTTCTTGCCTTGTTGTGCAATCCTGGAAGCTGAGAATCTCCATCTCATGTGATTCCCGCTCTAGGGTGCCGGTGGCTGCTTGTCTCTCAGGCCGGCAGGAAAGCTGGACGTGGGCCCCACCCCCACCCTCACCCCACCCTCCTCTAAAGGGGTTCATTTGCTTCAGTTTCTCCACGGTCTTGCTCCTCCTTGTGACCAGGGACACTCTGATCTCAGGCTGGGTCAGGGAAGCTATCACAAGTCACAAACTGAGGATCAACATTTGGGGCCACATTAGCCCTGGGCTCTAAGACAGGTAAAACTCATCTCTTAATTTTTTTTTCTTGGTACAGTCCATAATTCTTCACTTTTATATAGTTTATTCAAGACTCTGGGCCACTGTGGAACCCATTATTCTGTATAATATGCACTAATAAAAAAATAAAGGGAGCCGGGCGCGGTGGCGCACACCTGTAATCCCAGCACTTAGGGAGGCTGAGACAGGAGGATCGCGAGTTCAAAGCCAGCCTCAGCAAGGGTGAGGCGCTAAGCAATTCAGTGAGACCCTGTCTCTCCATAAAACACAAAATAGGGCTGGGGATGTGGCTCAGTGGTCGAGTGCCCCTGGGTTCAATCTCCAGTACCAAAAAATAAAAAAATAAAAATAAATAAATAAATAAAGGGGAAAAAAATGGCCACAAGATGTTAGAGATGAATCTTCATTTTTGATAGATTTCTGCCCTGGTTTGGTCCTTGTTATAATTTCACTGCAATCCCCAAATGCACGTGTTGGAAACAATCACCAAGGCAACAGTGTCCTAAGGTCCTAAGTGTCGATGGGTTGTGAGGGTTCTGCCATTAGGAAGGGGTCATAAAGTGGTTATAAAAGGGCTTGTGGCTGAGTTTGAGCTTTCTCCCTCTCTTCTCTCTCTCAGTCTCTCTTCCTACCATGGGTGCCCACACACGTCCCTTCCACCTTCCGCCATGTAATGAGGCAGCAAGAAGGCCCTCGCCAGGTGCAGGGTCCTTGGCATTGGACTCCCAAAGTGTAAGAAATAAGTCTGTTTTTATAAACTACCTAGTGTATGGCATTTTGTCACAACAATGCAAAATAGGCTAAGACAGTCTTCCACATCCAGTACACGTTGAAGACACCAAAGATGGAAGACTCAGACCACATTTAACGCCATCATGAGCGGGGCTCCTTCATGTTTTGGGAGCAGGGTCGGCAATCTACAGCCCGTGGGCCAAATCTGGACAGTCATTTTTTGTGTGTGAATAAAGTTTTATTGAAATACAGCCACACTCATATTCAGGTACATATTGTCTAGGGCTGTTTCCATGACCCCTCGGAGCTGAAAGTATTCACCCTGTGACCCCTTACAGAATACAAAGTGCCACCTCAAATCTAAAGACATCGAGCGTTCTTTCTGACCACCCCAGCCTGTGAACCCCCTTCTTATGACCGAGGAATCTCCTGTCTAATGAAGCAGAGCCCACCGCCCGCTCTAGAAGCTGCCATGCAGATATTCACCATAGTTTATTGAGTTCTGGCCCCAAAAGATGTCTACCTCCCACCCTGGAACCTGAGAAGGGGGTCTTGTTTGCAAAAAGGGTGTTTGCAGATGTAATGAAGTTTAAGATTTCAAGATGAAATTGTCCCGGATCTTCCCAGGGGGCCCTAACCTTAAAGACAAGTGTCCTTGGAAAGGCACACAGAGGCTAGATGCCACAGGAAGATAACAGCAGAGGCTGGTGCGCCACAGCTCCAGACACGGGCAGCCACCAAAAGCTGGAAGAGGAAGGAAGACCCTTCTCCAAAGACTTCGGGAACACCGCCCTGCCACACTTTGATTTTGCACTTTTGGCTTCCAGAGCAGTGGGAGTCAATTTCTGTTGTTCTAGGCCACCTGCTTGGTGGTCATTCGTCAAAGCAGCCACAAAAAACACACACACACACACTTTCCCAGCTTCCCTTGCAGCGAGGGCACAGACACAGCCATATCAACCAGATGCCCCTTCCTGGGTTAAGTGGGAAGCTAATAATGGGCTGGTCATGGTAGCACACGCCAGTAAGCCCAGCAGCTTGGGAGGCTGAGGCAGGAGGATTGCAATTTCGAGGCCAGCCTCGGCCATTTAGTGAGACCATGAACAACTTAGCAGGATCTTGTCTCAAAATTTTTAAAAAATTAAAAAAGGAGCCGGGCACGGTGGCACACACCTGTAATCCCAGCACTTAGGGAGGCTGAGACAGGAGGATCGCGAGTTCAAAGCCAGCCTCAGCAATGGCGAGGCGCTAGGAAACTCAGTGAGACCCTGTCTCTACATAAAACACAAAATAGGGCTGGGGATGTGGCTCAGTGGTCGAGTGCCCTGAGTTCAACCCTCAGTACCAAAAAAAAAAAAAAAAAAAAAATTTAAAAAGGGCTTGGGAAGTGGCTCAGAGGTTCAATGCCCTTGGGTTCAACCCCCAGTGCCAAAAAAAGAGCTAATGGTGGGAGCCCCACCTCCCTAGGTCTTCTCCATGCTGGGGGTGGAACAGCGGCAACAGCTCCACAGATGTCAGTGGCTGCAGCTTTAGTGGCATCAAACAGTGTTCAGAATCCTTGGTGACGAGGGAGCATGTACCAGAGGCGGCAGCAGTAGCGTCTTCCCTTGGGGGTGACTTGGGGGCTGCCTCTGGCTGCACAGACTCCAGGTGCCATTGGCCTGCTGGGAATTCGCCCAGCGGCCACACCTCCTCTGAGCACCAGCCACGTGGGCACGTGGGGTCTTCAGGGAGGGAAGGACCCACCGTGGGCTTCTCTTCCCAACGCCTCCTCGGGGGCATCGCGTTTTACTTCAAATCGGCGGTGTGTTTTCACCAAGAAAATTGTCAACTGCTACAAATCAGGGCTTTTTTGCGTTGGAAGGGTCGATTTATCAGCATTCCACAGGTGACTTACAATTAAAAACTGATTGATGGCTACAGGATATCTCATTTCTTCCTTGCAGCCAGCCGATAAGGAAGATTTTATAATCCTCTTTCTACAGATGAGGAAACTAAAAGAGATGAAGTGATTTGTTCAGAGTCATAAATCTATGAGGTGATAAATCAGGGAACTGAACTTCTCGATTTACATCCTCTAAATCAAAACTAAGGCTAATGACTCCTTTTTTTTTTTTTTTTGAAAGCAAAGATACAGAGACATTTTGCGCCCAAAAACAGAAGAACAAGAACTGCAGATTCCAACAGCCAAGGGACTCCGTCCAGCTTACAGTGTCTCCTGCAGAAAATGGACAGGTCAGAGCCTAAGGACAGAGGCATTTAGTTGAGATGTTGGAACCTAATCTGCTTTTGAGCTAAAAGTCCCTTGATGCTTTCAGTGGAGGAAGAGATGGTCCTACACATCACAGGGAGGAGGTGGCAGGTGCAGATGGCAAGCTCAGTGCAGACGGGCAGTCTCACCTTGATGCCCTCGGAGTCCCGGGCTCATGCTGTGGGCACGAGATTGACCATCAGCAGGACACGCGGAGAGCCTCTGCGCCTCGTCTGGAGGCACGAGATTTATAATACCAGCTGGGCTGTTGGAACTCAGCTCAGGCTGGATCTCTCCCTGGTCCTGGGGACTGAGACTTCCTGTCCTCTCAGCCTGGGATGGAGGACCTTGAGAACCACAGGTGGAACCCCATGAATGTCACTCTGCTGGCACCACATCGCTGTGTCCCTGTCCCTTCTCCAGAACCTGTGTGCACTTGCCTGGTGTAGAAGATGTCGTTTATTTCCTGGCTGCTTTCCAGAAGACAGGCAGGTGTCCAGTAAGGACAGCGCATGCCCATCCTTGCCTTCCCAAGAGGGTCCAGGGGACTCTGGGACATGCCTGGGGTGGACTCTTCTGAAGTCAGAGCTTTGCACCAGCTGCAGGGGGTGGGCAGATCCTAGGCAGATCCTTGAAAGGCAATGACCCTTCCGTTTTGTAAGACCTACTATGTGCTCTACATGCACGAGTTCGAATCCATACCACTGTACGGCTCATAATATTCCCATTTTTCTGATGAGGAAACAGAGGCCCAGAGAAGTTAAGAGGCGCACCCCAAGTCTACCATCTGTGAATGACAGCTGGAATCGGAACCCAGGACTTTACGGTTACCATGCCTGGGTGTTCCGCACAGGGGAACGGTACAGATTCAGTTCCACTCCAAACCGGTGAACGTGAACTTGTTTGGAAAGAGGGTCTTTGCAGATGGAATTAGTTAAGATGAGGTCATACTGGATTCAGGTCGGCCCTGATCCAACCTGGTATCTTCATAGGAGGGAGAGCTGGCAGAGACCAGACACGCCCGGGTAAGGCGGCCCGGCAGAGGCAGAGAGGACAGTGACGTGGCTATAAACCAGGGAACTCTGGGGACGGCCAGCGAACCCTGAAGGTGGAAGAGATAAGAAGAGTCCTCCCTGGAGACAGTGGCACAGCTGACCCCTGCCTTCAGACTCCCCTGCTCCACAACTGTGAGCTAGCTTCCTCTTATCCCCCAAGTTTGGGGTCCCTTGAGAAACTCTAGGAGACTACCAGGTGCTTTGGTGAGATGGACTCTCTTGCCAGGGCCTTGGGCGGGGAGGCATGCCCTTGGCTGGTGCTGGGCGGGTCAGCTGACTTCAGAGGCAGGTGACCGTGTGTGCTGTCTGGGCAGCATTTCCCTGTTCCACCACAGGGCTGTCTTTCCAGGACGCCCGTCCAACGGAGGCTCAGCGATGTTTCTCTTTTTCTGTTGTTTTGTGTCTGGGATTAGAAAGGCCACGCTGTCACCCTGCATCTCCAGGGACTGCCACAGCGGGCCCCTCCAGACTCTGTGGTTAGACGCACCCTCCCAGGAGGCCTGGCTGCCAGGGGACACCACAGAGGAGCCTGTCGCTCTCTGCTTGTCCCGGGAGGGAAGGCCCCTCACGAGAGGCTGGCTTTCCTGATACATCCTCCACATTCACTGCGTCTGTCCCTCCTCACCCTGCTTCTTTCCCCTCTCGGTTCCCAGGACCTGGCACATAGTAGGTTTGTTATAAATGTTTGTGAACTGAACAAACTCACTCTTGAGAATCATTTCCATTGTCTCCAACCAGTTTACCTGTGATGGAGAATTAAACCAACAAAGCAGCCATGTTGAACATCCTACTATGTGCCTGCAGTCCAATGTTATCCAAGAGGGTCAATGACTGTGGCAGTTTGAACAGACAACCATGGCTCAAAAAGGAGGTCACTCTCATAGCACTCAACTGCATGGTGACCCACAAGCTCTCCTGCATCGGGAGCTGAGCAGAGAAACATCTTCCAGAACATTCTACTATTAGCCTGCTTTTTGCTCCCACAGAAGACAAGGGTTTTGCCCTGGGGCCATCAACCAGAGACTTAATTTACTTCTGTTCAGAACCCAGCAGGATCTTTTTGGGCTGTGACCCCCAGGTAAGTGCATCCCAGCAAGAAGCCAGGATTTCCTGTGACCCCTGGGGTCACCTTGGCAGGGAGGCCACAGCCTCCCTTTGACCTGTCAGCAGAAATCCTTAAAGTTACCCCAGTTTCCCCGCTTCTAAAAGAAGACTAATCACAGCGAGCAGTGTGAGTCCTGGTCTGAAAGGCATCCTTATTTTTTGCTCCAGGGTCTTGGCATCTCAGGCTTCAAAGATCAAAAAAAAAAAAAAGAAAAAAAACCCACATTGATTTCTAATGCAAATTGGGTTTGGAGAGGCTGGTGGGCTCTCCGGGGCTCCCAGTCACCCACGTGGAGGGTGTACCCTGGGGGGCAGCTGTTGCCTTGGGCAAGGAATTTCTTCCCATCAAGACAAAACCCAGATCCAGTCACTCCCCCCTTTCACCCCCGCTGGCTGCCCCGCCCCTAGCATCCAGCAGGAATGTGCAGCCCCTCTTCCCAGCAGAGGTCCCACATCTGTGACCCGGGACTCTTCCCCTCCCCCTCCCCCCCTCCCCACCAGCCCACCCTGCAGGCGAGCAGGTGCACACCCAGCGCAGGATCACGCACCGACACTCGCTCCCATGCGCACCCCACAGATGCAAGTGCGTGCACAACACACACCTGTGTGGATGCAGACACACGCACACGTGCCCGCACGCCTACGGTGAACAGTCATCCACACACACACACAGACCCGGCTCACGCACACCAAATCCTCGCATGTGCACACAGTGCGCATCTAGACATACACGTGTGTGTGCAAAGAGACACACACTCCCGATCACGCCTCCACACGTGGGCACACACACAATTGCACACGAGTGTGTGCATACACAACCGCTGACCCGCCCCTGCAGATCCTCTTTTCTCTGGCCTCATTTCAGTCGCCTGCTCCTCTGCCTGCACCTTAGCCAGGCTCCGAGGTCCTCGGCCCTGCAGTGTGGGACGTCTCAGAGACACTGCGCATGCGCCCCTGGGGTTTGCTAGGGATTCGGGAGCAGAGGCTGCTTCTGCTTCCGGTACTGGACGTCACTTTCTTTGTCGGGAAACCACCCTGGGAGATGCAGATCATTTTTTGCTGCATCTCGGGTGCGGAAACCAAAGCAGAGAAGCTCCGTGACTCTTTTCAGATTAAGAAATTCCTTCAAAACTATTTAGTGAGCAACTGCTACATGTAGGCACTGTGCTGGTATCGGGGAGGCCTCTTCAGGACGAGGACAGTCACTCGGACTCACAGGCATATGCTAGTGTTTCTCCAAGGCCTGAGTCCCTGAGCATCTGTGTCCCTGCGGCACCTTTTTTTCCTTTTCTTTCCTTCTTTTCCCCTCCCCTCCCTCTCCGCCTCTCTCTCCCTCTCCGCCTCTCTCTCCCTCTCCCTCTTTCTTTCTTTCTTGGTACTGGAGACTGAACCCAGGGGCACTTAACCATTGAGTCACATCCCCAACTTTTTAAAAAACTTTTTATTTTGAGACAGAGTCTCACTAAGTTACGGAGGGCCTCGCTAAGTTGCTGAGGCTGGCCTTGAACTCATGATCCTCCTGCCTCAGCCTCCTGAGCTGCTGGGATTACAGGCGTGCGCCACCGCGCCTGGCTCCTCTGCCGAAATAGGCCAGTCAGTCTTCCGTCCTTGAAGGATGGATCGCCTCCCTCAAAGAGCAAGCTGTGAGCTCCTCATAAAAGCCAAAAAGTAGAAACAACCCGAATAGCCGTCTGCAGGTGGGTAAACACAATGAGGTCTATCCCCAGTGGAACTTTATTCAGGCATTAAAGAGAATGAGCACCAATGCTCTCTACGACAATGTGGACGGACCCTGACAATCTTGGGCCAGACACAAAAGCCCACCTACGATCTGATGCCCCTTCTAGGACAGGTCGGAATGGGCAAATGCATAGAGACCCAAAGCAGATTTGTGACTGAGGGGCTTGGGAGGCGGAATAGACAGTCAGTGCTAATGCCTGGGGGTTTCCGCCAGGTCAGGGCTGATGAAAGAGTCCTGGGAGCAGACAGGGGTGGCGGCTGCACAACCTCGCGAATGCACTTACCTCTGCTGAATCCAATGCTGGAAAACTCTGGTGAAGTTCCTTATGTGAGGTCCACCTTCGTTTGAAAATCAGACAAACAAAGAAACAGCATGGTCTTCCCCATCTGGCTCACCTGGGACGCCCTGGACCTCGTCCCATGTTTCCATTCCCATTTTCCTCCTCTGGGGCCTCTTTCCTTCCCTCCTCCCAGGTCCAGTTTCTCCTCTTGTCCTTTATTGGCAAGAGAGACGGCACTCTGGCCAGGGGATCCTGGCAGTACTTCCACATGCTGTGAAGCTGTAGGCCACAGCCTGCACACTGGTGACCCAAGACTTGGCCCTTGACATATTTTCCTTGGCTCATAGAATGTGCTTAAGAATTTCCAATTAGTTGCCAACATTTCAAAAATTGAAATTTCCCATGCAAAACACACACACAGAGAGACATGGAGCTTCTCTGGAGAATTGGGAAGAACCCATCACTGATCCCTCATTTCCTCCCAACGGAGGGAAACAGACCTCCGCAGCCTCAACAATGGAACCCTCATCTCCAGTTTGCCACAGTCCCCATCCCTTCTCACAATCCTCCACAGGGACTGTCTCTCTTCCCAGCTCCTGTGGCACCAACACCAACCTTCAGCACACAACCGAAGCTCTCTGGGCCTCACAGGCAATATCGGGGGGCGTGGGTTAGGAGGTCCTTATGTGTCTTTGCAGCAGACAGTCTGGGATTCTCAGCTGCCGATGTGATTTCCTGCCTGAAACCAGGTTGGGCTTGAGTGACTGCCTGATGTCCAGGCTTGGGGATGGAGAATGACAGTACTATCCCAGGAAGGGACACCGAGGCCCAGTAATGGGAAGCCATTTACCCAAAGCTACACAATGAGCAAGACACCAAGCAGGGATTCAGAGCAACTCTGACTTGGAGATCTGGGTGGCTCTGTCACTGCAGGGCCATGGACTGAGACTCCATCCTCCATGCCTGGTGTCCCAGCATCTCTCAACGTGAGACCCTGTCCTGTTCCATATGATGCTGTTGTTCCCTTGGTCCCTGGTCTCCACTTCCTCTCTAGCTGCCACTCCGAGACTTGCACCCATTTATCCAGCATATCCTTCCGGTCCTTCTGACCATGTCAGAGACGGCTGGCTCTGTGTTTGTGTACCCACAGAAAGTGAAAATCCAAATGTGTGCTGTTTGTGTTCATTTAATTTACATAAACTTTATTGAGCAATAAACCTCATCTTGTTGCTTCAACACCGTGCTCTGGAGAGGTGTCCTTCACGGTTACCCTTCTAGGGTTATGGCTTTAGCGAAAATAAAAAGGAAGAAGGAAGAAAGAGAAGAAGGAAGGAAGCAAGGGAGGGAGGGAAGGAGGGAAAAGAAAAAGCAGCAGGCACCTAGTTCAATGGGAATATCAGAAAAATAATGGAAAATATTTTTTAGTATAAGTATGTCCCATGCAAGAATTGGGCTATACTTATGCTGAATAATTACTCTCCAGTTCTCTGAAATTTAAACATAACTGGGCATCTGGCACATTTTATCTGGCAACGTTCCCTTTGATAGATGAGGAAAAGGATGCTCAGACGGGCGAGCCATTTGCCCTGGCAGATCCAGGAGCCCAGGCTGGGTCAGTGTGACATCCAAAGCCACTTTCTCAATCCTGCGGCCTCTGAGCCCAGAAAATAGGAGAGCTGCTGTGGTGGCGTGTGCGCACCTTCCAGGCCTTGCTCTGACGTTTCCTCTTGCCAGCTCCAGTGACTTCCAGCGCCAGGCCTGGCACACTGGAGGGGATCATGCAGCGTCACGGTCAAGGACGGCAAGTATCAGTCTGCACGGCCCTGGCACTTAGCACAGCGCTGATCCACGGTGGGCGCTCGGTGTGGATTTGATGGATGCGTGATCCTTCTTACAAGGACAATCGCCCTGAGAAGCGCTCACGGGCGCTTCCTCGGACCACGTGTCAGGGACCAGCGCACGGCAGGAAGCCCACGGTGGCCACCCGCTGCAGCCCATAAATAACATGCACCTTAATGACTGCGCCACCGCCGACATCTGTCTCCCTCACCTGAGAACGGTCTTTGAAACGCACTCCTAATCATGACTGAAAGCAACATGTCCCCGATTTCCATATTATTAGGAAGAGGTGGAGCTCGCCATAAATGATTCAAGACGTGTCAATCAAATGACAATACAAATGACGCATTTATTTATTTTTGCCTCTCCTCCTTGGCTTGCTTTGTTCCAGCTTTCTCCTTCTGGGGGGTTCTCACGCCCTCCTTTTCTCTTTGAAGTGCACCGGTTAATATTTTATTCATTATAGAATTTAACAAAGGCTGCTCTGGTAAAAGAATCCAGGTTGGTGTCTCTCATGCAGTGGTTAGCAGAGCTGTTGGTCTCAGGAAATTCTGGCTTTGCTAAGTTCACTCCAGTCCCCGGGGAGGTGGGGGACACAGCTGGGAACAGGACAGACACCGTCCCTGTTCTCACAGAGCTGACATCATTATGACAATTATGAGCTTCTGTAGGTGGCCTCCACTCTGGGCCTCACCTCTGGGCCTCCCTGTCTAAAGGCTGGTTGTGGGACCAATTCCTTCTTCCACAGAGGCTCCAGCCTCCCCGTTCCAATCAGTTTTTTTCACTTGGCAGGTACTGCGGTTCAGATATGGTTGAGTGTGTCTCTCCAAGTTTCATGTGCTAGAAACTTGTCCTCAGTGTAGTGGTATTGGGGGGGCAGCACCCTTAGGAAGTGGGACCTAGTGGGAGAAAGTTAGATCATTGGGGGCATTGCCCTCTGAAGGGAATAATGTAGTTCTCTTGAGATCCCCAGTCAGTTCCCGTGAAAATAAGTTGTTATTAAAAAAAAAAAGCAAGTCTAGCCCCACAATCCCTCTGGCCTCCTGCTTCATTATGTGATCTCTGCACCATGTATCTCTGTCCCACCGCTGTGACATCATGGGCCACAAGGCCTTCACCAGGCTAAACATATGGGACTGTTCAATCTGGGACTTTCATTCTCCAAAACTCTGAGTTAGATAAACCTCTTTTCTTTATAAAGAATTCAGGACTGGGCATTTTGTTATAGCGACAGTAAATAGACTAATACAAGAGATAAACAAAGTCATCCAAATGTGTGCCCTCTTCTGACACTATGGTTGTGCTCCCAGAAACTTATGCTTAAGAAATAATTAAGAATGTGCACAAAAACTGAAGTGCAAACCTCTTCCTTTTGACCAGAAAATCCCTCATCCTGCAACAACCTTATAAAAGTCTATTATTGCTAACTTTGCTGAAAGAAAATCCAGGCAAGAGATGTGAAGCCACGTAAGAGGTAAACCCAAGTGGGTGGCATTAAAGTCTGTAGTCTGAAGCTCTGCACCACATACATTTGATAACGTAGCTTCCAGAAAATTCTGAAGCTAACAGCAGTGCTCTTTGGGTTGTTGAATTATGGGTAGTTTCACTTTTTTTTTCTTTTGGCCTAGGAATATTCAGAATTTTTTACTGACTATTCATTACTCGCATACCTTGCCAAAAATTAAAAGGGAAAAAGAAATGCCATGTATTTAAATCAGTTGATTAACCAACCAACCACTCAGTCAGCTATACTATCTTTGTGTGTCTTCTGTGGTGAATAAGCGGCCCCGTGTCTCAGCGAAAGGCACTGTCCACACTCACGGCAGCCAGAGGGGTACCTGCCCCATGGGGTCATTCAGGGTGTGCATTATAGTCTGTCTCTTTGTGGTACCAGTAGGGACTTACCAAATCAGGCAGGTTGCATAACAGCCTTGCCCTGGGGACTTAGGGCTGTTTATCGCCCCTGAGTTATTTTTATGGGTTTGTAAACTGAGCTCCTCTCCTGGGGAACTTCCCCAGGGCTGCAGAGAATCCCAGCCCCTGCAGAGGGGGGACAGTGTTGGCCAATGTAGGGGTGGAGGACCTCAGCCTGGGACTTGGCAGGGACCCTTTTGCCCAGAGTCAGAAAAGGTGTCAAGAGGAACGTGAACATCCTGAGCCTGACCTGCTTGGTGGAGGCGTGTGTGTGATTCAAGTGACACCTCCACCCTCGGATGCAGACAGAGAATATCCACACGAGCAGAAATTATGCAAGATGAACTTGGCTATGAATGGGATGAAAGAAGATTATTCTGTGACCTGTAAAATTGTTAGGCCAAAACATTTAAAGTTCTCTCACTATTAAAAATTCTTAAGAAATAGCCGGGCGCAGCGCGCACGCCTGTCATCCCAGCACTTTGGGAGGCTGAGACAGGAGAATCGCGAGTTCAAAGCCAGCCTCAGCAACGGCAAGGCGCTAAGCAACTCAGTGAGACCCTGTCTCTACATAAAACACAAAATAGGGCTGGGGATGTGGCTCAGTGGTCAAGTACCCCTGAGTTCAGTCCTCAGTACTAAAAAAGAAAAGAAAAGAAAATTCTTAAGAAATGAAAAAGATAGTAAAAGTAACATTTTCGTAGTGTACCGTAATTTGGAACTTTAGAAACATTGAGATTGGTTGTATTTCTGTGTAGAACAACTATCAAGAATAGCTCCAATATGGCTAGCCAGCTCCGTCTCATTCATGACACAGAGAGGATCTGGTTTTCTTGGCAAATCATCATATTCTTTTCTCTGTCTGTCTGTCTGTCTCTCTCTCTCTCTCTTTGGTGCTGGAGACTGAACCCAGGGCCTTGTGCATATGAGGTAAGCACACTTCCCACTCAGCTATATCCCCAGCTCTTGTCATACTATTTTCTAAGACTGGATCAGTTTCCAGAATTTTGTCCTTTGCATTTTTTCGATGTTGTGAAATGTCTCCAAGGGTTCCTACCAGCTGCTTCATCCCTTCCACCATGATATCCCTCGTCTCTTACTTCAACATCTCTATGATGGTTAACTCTATGTGTCAACTTGGCTGGGCCATGGTACCCGGATATTTGGTCAAACATTATTCTGGATTCTTCTGTGCAGGTATGAGATTGACAAATAAGTAGACTGTGAGTAAAACAGGAGGCGCTCCATGACATGGTGGGCCTTGTTTCATCGGTTGAAGGTTTTAATGCAAAACAAAAACTGGTCCCTTCTTTTCAAACAGAAAGAGAACATTTAAATTTTTAAAGACTTTTTCAGTGAAGCAGAAAACAAGGAGGAAGAGGGGAAGGAAAGGAAAAGAAAGAAAGAAAAAGTAAAAGACTGGTTTCTCCCGAAGAAGGAAATTTGCCTCCAGACTGTCTCTGGACTTCAACTGCAATGGTAATTATTCCCCAAGTGTTCAGCCTGCCAACCTATCCTATAGATTTTGGATTTGGATTTGCCAGCCTCTATAATGCTGTGAGCCAATTTTTAAAAATCTGCCCATCACCTGTCTATCATTTACCTATCCATCCATCCATCGTCTAGAATTTGAACACAAACCCCACCAACCATCCATTCCAGCATTAACCCTTTTCATTTCTTCCCCACACTCCACTTCCATCTTTGTTGACCAGTTTCTTCCTTTCATTCTCCACGTGTGGAAAGCGCCACAGGGCTTGTCACCGAGACACGTGGGCCACACCACGGCCCCTGTCACCTTTGGTGTGAACTGAAGTGCAGAGGAGCCAGGACCAATCAGCAACAGCCTCTGATAAAACGGCTGGGATTGGTCCTGATCATGCGGTGTGTCTCGTGTGTGCATAGTGATTGGTGGGCCAGGGAGCTCGCTGCAAACGCTGCACCTGATAGACTGGAAAATGACCTTGGAACCGCGCTTTGGGGGTTCCTGTTATGTTTTAAACAAAGTAACGGAAAATCGCACACATCCAAACCGAGCAAAAGTGAGGACTGCTTTAATAGCAAATAACAGCTACCAGCTCTGAGCGCTGGATTGGTGTCCGATTTTAAACCCCAACCCAAACTGAACCCTAAACCTCAGCCCAGTGCTTCACGTAAGCCCGTCTAATGAGTGTCACGTGATTAAACAAACTAGATTCCAGGCTCTTGGTAGCTCTGCCAGGGCCCATAGCTGACAGTGCCCTGAGTCATTCGTTCCAGCTTCTCTGTGACCTCCAAGCCCCTTCTGTCTACGTGTACACTGTTCTCCACCCCAAAATGGAAATCTGGATTGGCACCTGTTGGCTTCAGGACTTTGGGCTGAGACATGAGTTTTCTGAATCTTTGGACCTTTGGTTTCTCCATCTTTAAAACAGAAACCCATCCCACCTTGTAAGGATCAAATGAGACAATAATACACACAAAGTGCTTTATAACTGGCCCATGGCAAGTGCTCAGTAATTGTTCACAATTATGCTTGTTTACCAAGCGTGCATTCCACCACTTATATAGAACTGGAATTGTTGGCATTTCTGCCTCTCCTCTAGATCAGGAACTACTTAAGGAAAATGGACTTTTAAATCTCTGGCCTCAGTTCCCAGAGCAGTGCCTGGCACAGAGTAGATGCTCATTAAACACTTACTCAATGAGTGAATAAAAGCCAAGAAGGGTTTTGCTCCCGGCTTGCCCATGTTGCATGAAGCTGTGGATAATAGCCAATAACATTTATTGAGAATGTGCCAGGATCTAATGGCACCAGGCCCTTGATGTGCATTATCCAGCTCACAATCCAAGCAACCCCATGCGCGGTGGTGGGGTGGGGGGAGGTGCTACTATCCACATACTTAAGCTGAGGAGAGATAAGGTTGAAATGTGCATCCTGTCTATCATATAGCTTCTGCCAGTGGATGCCAGGGCTAAAAAGTGCCATGGAGACTGAGAGTGAGGGAGGCAGAAATGGGGGGTCCATTCACAGAGTGCGATTCTCGTCCCCCAGGTACAAACAGGCAGCCACGGCGGAGGCGCACCTGGCTTTGGCACTGCCCTGTCTTGGGCTTGTTGCTGTGTGCTACTGCACCTAACCCAGCCTCCCCACTTCCCACCAAGTCCCTTCCCGAGTATCTGCTCTCTGTTAAAACTTGCCCGGCCCAGGTTTCATCGCTCCGGGCTTCTGAAAGGGTGATGCTGGCTACCCAGCTTAGCAGGTCTGAGTTCTCTCTTGACCACCCAAGTCACTGCTGAAGCAATTAATTAAGAAACCAGATATGGCCATGGGACAGCTCCTGTTGCCCTATTGAGCTGGGATTTAATTTTCCATCATTCTTCAAGTTTTCACTCGTGGGTTGTTTTGCAAGCTCATCTTGCGCTGCTGGGAGGAGCCCTCCCATCCCAGCTCCAGGCTGGGTGCACAAGAGGTAATCAACAAATTCTTGTTTGCTTTTATAGCTCTGTTATCTCCCCTGGCGAATCCGGCACTTCGTACCTCTAACAACAGAAGAGGAGAGCTGGCCAAGCAGTGACGAGACCCACGCCCTGGGACACCCGCTCTGTGCACCCCACTCTCAAATTCCAGCACCCAAAGGACCCTGGAGCACCAGAGAACCAAGTTTGAAAAGCCCTTGGCCATTTTCTTGGCCAACTTGCCTGCTTTCGGTAAACTTCTAGAGACAGACTGGTGCGATCCAGAAAACACCAAGCACTTGGAGCCAGGCCTGATTTGCTCTCCAGCTACCTGCTCGACCCTCCGGAAGCCCCTTAACCTCTCTGAGCCTCTTTCTTCCTCTGCAAAATGGGAACAACCATAACCCCTACCTCATTGCATTGTTGAGATGATCCAATCAGCCATGTTAAAGCACCAATAAAGTATAATACAAATTGTGTGCCGGTCTCCCCTCCCAGGATATGTGAGCAGAATTTTAAGCAAATTGACATCACTTTTCCGGAGGGGTCTTCAGGAGCAGATTGAATGGTGGAAATCTCAGGGACTCTGATGGGCCTGTGGGTGAGTTGGGGTCAGGGGCCCGTCTGTGTGTCCCTCTAGTTATCGCAAAGGCTGCGCTACTGCAGTTGGACCACCATATCCATGGATTCTGTATCCACAGATTGAACCCGTTGTGGACTGAAGATCTGTGGGAAGACGTGCCTAGGTTACATGGAACTGTTCAGGAGCATCTTTTTTTTTTTTTTAATATCTTTATTTTATTTATTTATTTTATGTGGTGCTGAGGATCGAACCCAGTGACTCACACATGCGAGGCAAGCGCTCTACCACTGAGCTACAGCCCCAGCCCAGGAGCATCTTTATATAAGGGACTTGAGCAGCTTTGGATTTGGGTGTCTGCAGTGTGCCCCGGAACTAATCCCCACAGCTACCGAGGGCACTGTACTCTACTCTGTCTGCCTGTCACAATAGTCCCTGCCTCCAGTGACTCCTCTGGACTGGGCCACCATTCTTCTTAAGAAAAAGAGGCTTTAGCCCTGCCCACCCTCTCCCCAGCCCACACCCCAGTTTTCTCCCCTCTCTGGCAGCTTCCTGTGGTCCCAGGAAGGGAAAATCAGACCGCAGCTCCCTGATTAGAGCAGCTGAAGGCTCAGGAACCTATGCTGAGCGGATCTTTTCCAAATTGGTTCTAGTGGGAAGCGTTAACAGAGCAGTTTGCACCGAGTCCCTCGGTCCTCACAGTAGCCCTGCAAGACAAAGGCTGTTACGAACTGCATCGCACAGACGAGAAACTGAGGCTCAGCAATGAAAGGCAGCCAGAATGGGGCCAAATCAGGCTCTTAGGCCAGACAGGACAGGCTTTGGCACCCTTGCTCTAACCACTGCACCGCACTGTCTCTAGCACCTAAGCCTCCCTGGGGACCCAGCATACACCCAGGGTCCTGGTGCCATGGTGTGGGCCATGCCCTCAGGCTCCCCTGGTGGCCTTCATTAGAAGAGGCAACTTGGGCTACTCCTGCCCCAGCCTCTGACCTGGCTCCCTAGGAGCTGCAGGCCTGGCTCCTGTACCTCAGCTGGGTTTCCTCTGGTCCTCTGAGGCACTCTGGCCCCACTCATCCACTCAGCATTCAATGAATAAGGACGAGTCACCCAGGCTGTGTCACATACCATGCAGGACCCAGAATATTCCCATATGCTTCAAAGCCTAAAAAGTATATTTAATCTGACACATTTATATGTGTTTATTATGATCCATGTTACTTTACAGCTTCTGTGGACCAGGAGTTCAGGAACAGTTCCTCCTGGTCCTCCACTTAGGTTTCATGGGAGGATCCCAACAGGAGGCCAGCTGAGGCTGCAGAAGGAGAGGGTCAGAGTCACCCTGCAGGTCTGGTCACAGAGGGAACAGCCAAAGTGTACCCTTTCCACTGAGGATATTAACTCCTGCTAGTTTTCTACACCTTCCCAGGCCAACACAATATCCATCTCTCTGCTAGCGTTGACTTACAGAATATTCTCATCCAAATGCAAATTAAGGAAAAATGAAAGACCATTTCCTACCCATTAGATTATCAAAAATGAACAAGATCCGGGGCCGGGGCTATAGCTCAGTTGTAGATTGTAAAACATGTACTTAGCACATGTGAGGCCCTGGGTTCAATCCCCAGCACCACAAAAAGAGTAAAATAAAATCTTGTCATTACAAATGTTCACAGGAATTCAAAGATGTGAGAAATCTTAATTATTGGTGGCAGGCCAACCCAGCCACTCTAGAAATTTGAAAACACCAGTAAAACTAAAGGTCCACATCATGTCTAATGTCTCACTAAATACATTTCTAGATGCATGTCCATACACACAGAGACATGCACACAAAAGTCCATTGTAGCATTAGTGATAAGAACAAAAATTAGAAAACAACAACAGGCTCATACAAGAACAAACTGTTCATTTACACATTACAATACCAGGACCAGGGGTGCAGCTCAGTGGCAGAGGCTTGCTTAGCATGCCCGAGGCCCTGGGTTCATCGCCAGCACCACAGGGAAAAAAAAAAAGAAAACATCTTAGAATACTATTCAATGGTTAACAGGAACAAACTAGGTCTCTAGATTTCAAAGGGGAGATAAATAGGCAATTCTGAGAGAATAAAGCAAGTTGGAAAATGCTCATTAAGTTCCAAAATAGTATCTTTCTATATAGAAGCACTTACAGAATGGGAGAAAGGACCCCAGAAATTTTGCTCCTCCGTGAAAACAGCAAGGACAGTATCAGAAATGGCCAAAATGAACTCTTTTAGAACTCTGGAAATTAACTAAAGGTTTGCAACAACCCAAGGATATTTTTTTTAAGTGGCTGATCTGAGTAAGAAGAGCAGCTTGAAGGTGTTTTGTCCTCCTCCCCTGGTTTTGCAATGGTCTAGAAAGCCAGCAGCTTGCAAGCACGGTAGCTGCAAAAACCAGTGGCTGCTAGGCCAGAAAGGACCAGATGGAAGCAGAGTCCCACCTCAAGAGAATTGTCCCTCTTTGACCTGGCTGGCAGCTGCTGGAAAGCCCCATTCTTTGAGTTTGTTATTATCTGACCTGACTTGGAATTCACCCAGTTCTACCCCCAGGGCATTTGTCAAGAACAATCATCAGCAATTGTTTAACATCACAACTGCCTAAGACACTTTTACCAGTTGGGGCTAAAGGAGGCTGGCCGAAGAGCTACAAGGAAAAACTGGGCTATGGGCTGTCCACAAAGGACTTTGAAAAGCTCTGATATATACCTAGAAATCTAGAAGGCCAGGAAAGCAAGCAGGGCTGTGTGGGTGGCCAAGAAATACCTGCAAAGGCCCTAATCTCTCAGCTCTGGTTGGCCTTGAAGATCTGCACAGGGGAAGCAGAGGCTAAGGCAGCTGCTCACAGCTTCACACAGCATGGGAGGGACGCCCCAACACACACCACAGCTCCTCAGGAAAGGCTGGAAGACTAATGGATTTGAGGCATTTAAGGAAATCTTTGTCCAATAAATAGCTTACTGCTAAGCTAATCAATCAAGCGCTTCAGTGCCAAACACAACAAAAAATATAAATGTTATAAAATTAGTCCAGAGAATCAGTAAGCAAACAAACAGCAACAACAACAAACAGAAAAAAAAAAAGTCCTGGGGAGGAGGAAAATTTGATCTCTACAGTTGCCACATTGTATAATTAAAAATGCCCAGTTTTGCCAAGCATGGTAGCACACACCTGTAATCCCAGCAGCTCAGGAGGCTGAGGCAGGAGGATCATGAGTTCAGAGCCAGCCGCAGCAAAAGTGAGGCACTAAGCAACTCAGCAGTACCCTATCTCAAAATTTTTTTAAAAAAATTAAAATGGGCTGAGATGTAGCTCAGTGGTAGAGTACCACTGAGTTCAATCCCCAGTACCACAAAAATAAATAAATAAGGAAAAGAAGAACAAACTAAGCCCAAAGCAAGCCACAGGAAGGGAATAATAAAGAGCATAGCAGAAGTAAATTAAATACAGAATAGAAAAACAATAGGGACACATCAACAAAACCAAAAGTTGTTTCTTTGGAAATGATCAACAGAAAAAGAAAAGAATTGAAGTTACAAGATCAGATGAAAGGAGGAGATAAAAATACTGATCTTACAGAAATAATAAAGGACTATAAGGAAAAAATGTGAACAACAGAATACCAACACATCGTGTGATCTAGAGGTAAAGGGAAAATTCCTAGAAAGACACAGACAACCAAAACTGACTCAAGAATTTCGGAATAAACTTAGAACAATTAAAAAATTGAATTTGTAATTTTAAAACTTCCCATGAAGAAACGTGTGGGCATGATAACTTCACTGGGCAATTCTACCAATATTTGAAGAATTCACACAATCTTTACACAATTCCAAAAATAGAAGAAAGAACACTTCCCCAATCATTCTATGAGGCCAATATTACCACAGTACCAAAACAGACAAAGACATCACAAGAAAGAAAACCAAAGAGAAATATCTGTTATTAATAGAGATGTGAAAATTCTCAACAAAACACTAGCAAACCAAATCTAGCAACATATTTGAGGGATTACATGCTGGGACCAAATGGTTTTAACACACACAAAAAAGTTCATCAGTGTGATCTGCCATATTACTAGATTAACAAGGGAAAACCACAGGATCATTTCAATAGACACAGACAGAGCATTTGGCAAAATCCAACATCTTTTCGTGATTGAAAAAAAAATAACATTCAAAAAGTAGGAATAGATGGAACTTTCTCAGTCCGATATAGAGCATCTATGAAAAACCCACAGTGAACATTACACTGAGTGATGAAATACTGGAGCTTTCTCTCTGAGACTGGGAACAAAATAAGAATGGCCATTTGGGTTCAGCATTTTACTGGAGGTCCTAGCCACACTAATTGGGCAAGAAAAAATAAATAAAAGACAATCCAATAGGAAAGGAAAATGTAAAACTATTTCAATTTACAGATGCCATCATCTTGTAGAAAATCCTAAGGAAATCATACATGCGGGGTGTAAAACTATTCATACTAAAAAATGAGTTTGGCAAGGTCACAGAATGAAAGACCAATATGCAAGTATCAATGCATTTCTATTATACACTAGCAATAAGCAATCCAAAAATGAAATTAAGAAAACAAATCTATTTATAATAGCACCACAAAGAACAAAATGCTTAGGAATAAATGTAGCAAGGGAAGTTGCAAAATTTAAACATTAAAAATCATGAGATAAGCCAGGCGTGGTGGCACACGCCTGTCATCCCAGCACGTTGGGAGGCTGAGGCAGGAGGATCACGTGTTCAAAGTCAGCCTCAGCAACGGCGAGGTGCTAAGCAACTCAGTGAGACCCTGTCTCTACATAAAACACAAAATAGGGCTGGGGATGTGGCTCAGTGATTGAGTGCCCTGGGTTCAATCCCTGGCACCAAAAAAAAAAAAATGGGGCTGGGATTGTGGCGCAGTGGTAGCGTGCTCGCCTAGCACGCGTGAGGCACTGGGTTCGATCCTCAGCACCACATAAAAATAAAATAAAGATATTCTGTCCACCTACAACTAAAAAAAATTTTTAAAAAATGAGACATCACTGAAATAAATTAAAGAACACCTAAACTGCAGGATATCCCACGATTATGGAGTGGAAGATGAAACGCTGCCAAGATGTCAATACTACCCACACGGATTTGCAGATTCAAGGCAATCCCTATTAAAATCCCAACTGCCTTTGTTTCCCAAGATTGAGAGGGGTCCCGCAATTCATGGGGAAAGGCAAGGGACCCAGAACAGTGAAAATCATCCTGAAAAAGAACGAAGTTGAAGAATGGAAGCATCTCGATGTTAAAGCCTCCTGCAGAGCCACGGTCATGGCAGCAGAGCGGGGCGGACATCAGGCAGACACACGTACCAGTGGGACAGAACTGAGAACTCAGGAGTCAACCCATCTGAGGCCAGCAGATGTCCAATAAGGATGCCAAGTCCATTCCGTGGGGAAAGAACACCTAGATGCCCACATGCACATGGCTGGTGCTGACCATCCCGTGTGCACCGTCTGCAGAAATGAGCTCAGACGGGGTCAAAGACCAAGAGCTGAAGCTATGCAACTCCTGTTACAGAAGAACACAGGCGCACGTCCTCATGACCTTGGATTAGGCCATGTTTGCTAGAAATTATTTCAAAAGCACAAGCAACGACAACAACAACAAAAGATAAATTAGGGCTGAGGTTGTGGCTCAGTGGCAGAGCGCTTGCCTTGTACGTGTGAGGCACTGGGTTCGAACCTCATCACCACATTAAAAAAAATACAAACAAAATAAAGATTAAAAAAAGATAAATTAGACTTCATACAAATTAAAAATTTGTACTCATTCTTACCAAGAATGGGAAAAAACATTTGCAAATGATAATCTGATAAAATACTTATCTCCAGAACATTATGTAATGTATTATATGTAAATATGTGTATTTTTAACTCTTAAAACACAATAATCAAAAGGAAAAAATTCTCAATTTTTTTTATGGGCAAAATATTTAAATACAAATCTATCCAAAGAAAATACACAAATAGCTGGGCATGGTGGCGCATGCCTGTAATCCCAGCAGCTCAGGAGGCTGAGGCAGGAGGATTGCAAGTTCAAAGCCAGCCTCAGCAACTTAGCAAGGTGCTTAACAACTCAGTGAGACCCTATCCCTGTCTCAAAATAGAATATAATAAAAAGGCTGGAGATGTGGCTGAGTGCCCCTGGGTTCCATTCCTAGTACCAAAAAACACCCAAAAAACAAACAAAACAAAACATAAAATACACAAATGAGTCATCAGAAAAATGAAACCCAGTTGAGTATCGTGCACAGGCCTGTAGTCCCAGCACCTTGGGAGACGGAGGCAGGAGGATCTCATATTCAAGGCCAGTCTCTGGAACATAGTGAGACCCTATCTAAAAATAAAATTTTAAAGAAGGCTGGAGGTGTAACTCAGTAGTGGAGCAGCCCTGACTTCAATCCCCAGTACTGGAAAAGGAGGAGGAGGAAGAGGAAGAAGGGGGGAGGGGTGTGGGGGGAGGGGAAGGAGGGAGAGGAAAAGAGAAAAGAAACACGAAAATCAACACCTTAATGAGATACCATTTCACACCCACTAGAATGGTTTTAATCAAAAAGTAGAAGCAGTTGTGGAAAGAATGGGGGGAGGCTGGAGCCCTCACACCTTGCTGGTGGGAAAGTAGAAGACCGTAGCCTCTTTGGAAAACAGTTGAACAACACCTCAGAAAGTTCAACAGAGTTACCATATGACACAGCAGTTCCCCTCCTAAGTGTGTACCCAAGAATTGAAACAACTGGTACATGAGTGTTTTTAGCAGCGTTATTCATAATAGCCAAAAAAGTAGAAATAAACCAAATGCCCATGGATTGATGAATGAATAATCAAAACAGAGCATATTTATACAATGGAATATTACTTAGCCATAAACAGGAGTGGAGTACTGATATTTGCTACAATGTGAATGAACCTTGAAAATATGCTAAATTTAAAAAACCAGTCCCCAAAGACCACGTAGTACATGATCTCATTTGCATGAGGTGTCCAGAATTGGTAGATCCATAGAGGCAGGAAGTAGATTCATGGTTGCTAGGGGCTGAGGGAGGAGGGAATGGAGAGTGATTGCTAATAGGTATGGACTTTGGGGGAGGTGGGAGGGGTGACAATGCTCTGGAATTGCATAGCAATGGCAGTTGTGGAATTCTGTGAATATAATAAACACCACTGAATCACACACTCTAAAAGGGTGATTTCATTATACATGAATTATATCTCTGTAAAGCTGTTAATTTTTAAAAGGATAAATAGAGTGTGATCCCATTTGTCGAAAAAGTTTAAGAACAAACAAATATTATAAATTATTTAAAATAGATACACATATAAGCAATTAAAGTAGAACTACATGCATGAAAATGAGCAGCCAGGTTCAGGGCTGTGGCCGTCTTCACACAGAGAAGAAAAAAGAGGAATGTGCCTATAATGTTTTATTCTCTTTTTTGGACCCCCTTTCCAAGACAGAGATCAAAGAAATTCTGGAAAAATGCTAAAATATGTCAGATTGGAGTTTGGGGCAAATGTATTTTTGTCACTTTATATTCTATTTGAAATAATTAGTAAGTTTTAGGAGGCAAATGAACCTGTAGCGGGTTTGAGAGGTGGCACCCCTAAGAGTGGCCTTTGGATTCTGTGAATGTGATTGATTGATTTTTTGGTACCAGGGATTGAACCCAGGGGTGCTTAATTACTGAGTCACATCCCCAGTCCCTTGTGTGTGTGTGTGTGTGTGTGTGTGTGTGTATTAATTTAGAAACAGGCTCTTGCTGAGTTGCTTAGGGCCTCGCTAAGTTGCTGAGGCTGCCTTTGAACTTGCGATCCTCCTGCCTCAGCCTCCAGAGTCGCTGGGATTGCAGGCGGGATTGCAGGCGGGCGCCCCCGGCTGTGAATGTGATTTCATTTGAAAAAGAAAAAAAAGGAAGGGGGTCTCAAGTTAAGAAACTCAAACTGAGACTACCCTAGATAAGGGTGGCCCTAAATCCAATGGCAAGTGTCCTTCTGAGAGAGAAGGGGCCAGGGCACATCTAGGAGGCCACGTGGAGATGGACATGGAGATGGCAGCGCAGCAGCTGGAAGCTGGAGGAAGGCGTGGGGGGGGGGGGGCGCCTCCACTGCAGACTTCTGGCCTCCAGAACTGGGACAGGAAAATTTACTATTGTTTCAAACTCCGAGTTTGGGGCCCTTTGCTACCGCAGCCCCCCAAAACGAGCTCTCCGCCTTTCTGTTTCTTCCTGCTCACCTGGGTTCCCCTCTCCAAGGATCCCCCCTACACCAGCCTCTCCTCTCCCTGTTTCCCTCCTGCCCAGCCAAATGGTCTTGCAGGGAGGAAAGAGGGCTGCCCAGAGCCGTGTCCACCCGCATCTACATGTTCCTTGGTTTTGCCTGCGGATTTGAAGGTCCCCTGCTCATCTTGCCGTTGAGCCCATCTCTGCCCCTGCCAAAACACTCAGCCCCCATCTGCTGGGCTGCTTCCTGGTCACACTCCTGCAGTCTCTGGTCCACCTGGACACAGGCACCACGAGCAGGAATCATGGCCCACAAATGAAAAAACCCCCAGAATGAAATGCCATTAGCTACTTTTGCATACATCTTATCTAACCTTCACAAAATAGCTCTTGTCACATTCCTTATCTTCTGACGAGGAAGCCGATGCTCCCAGAAGTTAAATAACTCACACAAAGTCTCAGAGCTGGCTGTGCTGGGCTTTGAACTGGCATTTGGTTAATTCCAGATGTGCTGGGATAAAATCCTGGCTCAACTACTTACTGAAACTGTGAAATTGAACTTGTTTCTTAACCTCTCTGCATCTCTACTTCTGCATCTGTAAAAGATGAATAATAATAATTTCTGTCTCAGAAGCTTATTGAAGATGAATTCCGTGGGGTCTCTGCATTAAGCCCTCATTTGGCACATAGTAAGTGCTCAATAAATGCCAGCCAACATTCTCCATGTCAGTGTTGGATCTAGCAAATTTTTACTCAGAGTGTACCACATTCAGTTTACCATTCTACAGGGAAAGGGATTCACTTTGTTGGTTAATATTTTTTTTAAACAATTGCTCATTTTTACTTTATTTTGATCCCACATTCTCCAAGTAGACTTAGACATGCGTTCTGGGGCTGCTTCTATTTGCAGTCTGAAGTCAGGTCTGGAGCTTGCGGCTGTTTGTACCATCTGGGCTGGGACCAAAGGGCACTTCTGCGAGGTCTCTGGTTGTGGCTGGCGCGGGGGTCCCTGTGTAGCTTGCCATTTGCAGCACGCTGGTTTCATCGAAAAGCGAAGATCTCCAGGCTCTGAATGCTCCATCACAGGGAAAATGCTTCTTCTCCAGCTTATTTGCTCAGGGTTTAAAAGGTATTTCTGGGCTTTGGCTAAGAGGAAATTTAGCTTTCGAGCAAATCCGTGCACACTGGTTTTCTGTAAACATCTGAATGTAGTGCATGCAGCTCGGAGCCCACTCTATGGCTTTTCCTGGATTCTAAAGCCAGTTGGGACGGACCGTAGTCAGCGTGATATTTGTATAGCCATGACTGACTTGACGGGCAGGCTCCTGATGTTACTGCTGGAGTTGTCTCCCCAGAAAATACTGGAGAAGTGCGGGGAGGAGGGGAAGGGAAAGATGGGGTGAGTATTGGGCAAAAGACCTTCTTCCCATTGCCTTCCAGGAAGCTTCCTTGTGAGCCACAGGCTGCTAAGATGATAAGTTCATTCAGTCACCTCCACAAATATCTGTAGGTCTACCGTATGCCCTCCTGGGTGGGAGGCTCTACCTTTATAAAGCTTGAATTCTCATAGAGGTGAGTCCTTTTCCAGGGAAATCCCAGACTGGCAAATCATTATGTCAAAGAACACCTTTTAGAACACCTGCATGGCCAGGCATGGTGGCACATGCCTATAATCCCAGGGGCTCCGGAGGCTGAGACAGGAGGATTGCAAATTCAAAGCCAGCCTCAGCAACAGCAAGGCGCTAAGCAACTCAGTGAGACCCTGTCTCTAAATAAAACACAATATAGGGCTGGGGATGTGGCTCAGTGGTCGAGTGCCCCTGAGTTCAATCCCAGGTCCCCCCTTCAAAAAAAGCACATCTACATGAATGAAGGAATGCTAATTGCTATAAAATCTACCCCTTCTCAGTGGACGCCCCAATAAAAGTTGAGGCCCACATCATAGCTCAGTACAGCACAGTTGTGTAGTTAAGAAGGACTCGGCTCCAGATGGTCACTCAGGGATCCAGGTAGCTTCCACGTAGGATTTCACTGTCCCGTAGCATCTCAGAGTCTTCCTGGGATCCTCCTCTGTATCTGATACAGCAGGTAGAGGATCACGGGATTTCTTAGAGCTCATCCTGGAAGTGACTGTCATCCTTTTTTCCTACATTCCATTGGTTAGGATTGAGTCACCACCAGAGTCTACTTGTACATCTCAGAGAATGAGACATTTGGTGGACACACAGCATCATTGGTTCCACAGGACCTATTGCCGGGGACCATGTGTGCACACCAAGAGCCTCTCCAGGCAAGTATGGCCTACAAGAATGACGCATGTCTGTCCTCTGTCCAGCAAGGCCATTTGCTCCCAATAAAGACAGGGTGTTTTCCAAGCTCAGAATGCTGCCTCTCCTCTTAGCTTCTCTGAGTCAACTGAGACTCCTTGGGCACATGGCCTTGCTCCTCCAAACCTCAGTTTGTTCAACCAGAAAGAAGAGATGCTAATCGTGGCACCTGCAGCCCAAGTGCCCCGGGTGAAGAATGAGCAAGCCGAGCACAGAGAAGCAAATTCTAAGTCCAGCGTCTGCCATGTGGTCAGCGCTTTGTAGAATGGACCACAATCAGAGGAAACTGCAGAGGGCTTCTGAACCCCAACTTGAGGCTGGTCTCTTGGGCTCAACTTCCTGCTACCACTTCCGCGCTGTGTAATGACTGTGGCCAGGTCACCTTGACCTCTGTGAGCCTCAGTTGCTGAATCTCTAAAATGAAGATAATAAGCATCCCTTCCCCAGAGAGCAGCATTCAGATTAAAGGCAATAAATAAAGTGGGTTAAATGTCTGCTCTGCAGCCCGACATGTAATAAGTGCTCAATCAGGATTAGCTGTTATTATTACACAAGCATTTTACACATAACCTCATTTAAATCTCCACATCTCCTCCCTGAGCTACAAAACAATAGGTGGAATCGCCCACATGTACATCTTAAAGAAATAATCACATGTTCTGAGAATGAATGAATGCAGAGAGGAATGAATGAATCACGCCGTCATTTGTGACTTCTGAGGCAGGAGGAGCACAGTCCCTGTTTCTCGGAGCAGCGGTGATGTCTGCCAAAATCAATTAACTTTCCCACATCAATGACTCATTTGGCAGGAATAACAGCCTTGCGCACTGAATAGAGAATAGAGAGGGAGGAGGCCTCAGGCACAGGGGAGGGATGGAGAGAAGTTTTGTAATGACTCAAGATAGAAGAAGTAGCTCTTCCCACCCCCCTCTCTCTTTAAACCCAAAATGTAGCTCTGATGTCATGCCCATAACCTGTTCAGTGGTAAAGGTGGCAGCTTCAAGCTATTAAACGCCTTTGCCTATCAGATCCATGAAAGGAGGCTGAGAGACAGCAGCAGCACCTCCTTGCTGGCTGGCCAGGGGTCCGGAGCTCTCCATGGCCACGCTGTGTGTGGCAGGGTCAGGCCCAGGCCTCAGGCTACCTCACTTACAGCCAGTGTTCCTTCTGTGTCCCACAGGTTGTGGGTCAGTCCTGGGTCCCCTTGGAAGCTTTCTGTCACCGGCCATTCCCACACTCTGCTCAAGCCATCTCCAGTGGCTGGGGAAGCTCCAGGGCAGAGCAAGCAAAGATCAAAGAGGAGACCACAGGTCCTCAAGAGGAAGAATAAAGGGACTGGGAGGAGACGGCTGAGATGGACTTAATTACTTGCTCCTCTTCTGCCCGGGGTTTATGAGGCAGCCTCTAGGAGCGGGCCTGTCTGTCTCCTGGAAACCAGGCTGGAGGCGTTCAGCCCAGCATGACAGAGATTGACGTTAGGAAGAGAAACTTTTTGACTCGAAAATGATGATGTTCCAACCAGAAACCTGCTTCTGACAGGTGTACCCTCCTGTCCCAAGCTTCTCTCGCTCCCCATCGCCAGCAGGGTACAATCCATGTTAGAGCTGTGGGCATGGCTTTGGGGTCACAGAGACCTGGACTGGACTCCTTGCCAGGCAATTTGGGAGATGAACGTTGCCAAATGGTTACTCTGTAAAATGGTGTCTGGCTGTCCCTTGGGACCTGGGGGGATGTGCTAGGACCCATCCCTCATCCTAGGAGTATGAAGATCCAAAATAGAAAAACAGCAAAGGTGCTTGCTATGAACTAAATTCCTGTGTGGAAATCCTATCCCCAGTGTGATAGAATGAGAAAATGGATCCTTGGGGTAAGGGGAGGTAGGTCAAGAGGGCATAGCCCTCGTCAGTGCAATTAGTGCTCTTATAAAATGAACCCCAGAGAACTCTAGTGTCCTCTCTTGGCCACACAAGGGTACAATAATTCAGCTACCTGCAACCAGGAGGGGGCTATCACCAGAAACTGACCATGGACTTCCAGCCTCCCAAACTGCAAGAAATAAACTTTTTTTGTTGTTGTTGTTGTTGTTTCCAAGCCACCCAGTCTTTGGCACTTTGTGATAGCAGCCCAGACAGACCAGAAAGTCCCTTACACTCCCATTGAGGAGATGTGCAGGGAACATCAAATGGGAAGAGCCTTCGTCTCCCTGCCTGTTTCTAAAAGTTTACACTATTTATCCTCATTGAAAAAACATCTGGCTCACCAAATTCTCATCAGCACTGAACATTATATTATTGAAGTCTTTCTTTGCCCTCTACTTTGAAAGTTTATAAAAATTAGCTGGGCACGGTGGTGCATGCCTGTAATCCCAGCAGCTTAGGAGGCTGAGGTGGGAGGATCGCAAGTTCAAAGCCAGTCTCAGCAATTTAGCGAGGCCCAAAGCAACTTAGCGAGACCCTGTCTCAAAATTAAAAAAAATAATAAAAATAATAAAAATAAAAAGGGGTCAGGGAATGTGGCTCAGTAGTTAAGCTCCCCTGGGTTCAATCCCTGGTACCAAAAGAAAGTTTATAAAAATTACTCCTAATTATTTTTTTTCTTTTTTGCATATTTCTTATAATAGTGGATCATCCTCCATATTTTTGAATAGCTACATTTCCTCTCTAACCATTAAGCATATGCTCGCCTTTGAATCCCCACCAGGATGAGAAAATGCCCAGGTACAAGCATCGTCTCCCTCTAGGGCACCCAGGCCAAACACTGCTCTCCTAAACACTGCACAAATGATATTTACCCACCGATGTGTTTCAGGCTCCTCCAATAATTTGCCTAGCTCATGATCCTTTCACAAGAGGGACTTCAAATCTACATAAAAAATACACGCGTGACGGAAAGGAACGGGTGAACGCGCTGGGTCTACAGAGCAGCTCCAGTCCGGGGTTAATAAGGTTAATTTAACGCTACACCCTCATCATTTTCAAAATAAGTGCTTCCGTGGGAGGGGGAGGCGGGCATGTTGTTTTATTCTTGGGATAAATGAGGATTAATTTTTAAGTCTTATTTAAATAACTCTCAAAGAGATGCTAGAGATGAAATTGCTTTTAATTGGTCAACTAGCTCTTGAGCACTCAAGTGGAATGAGATCTCGGGTCTGTTTAAAACCTGAACTTGTCATCTTCTTGTTTTCCCCCCGCTCCCAGGCCACAGATTCCCCACTCCTCTCTCTGAATCTGCATGGCTGCACAGTCTGCATGGCTGGGGACTCCTTTGAGGGGGAATTCTGGATTTTTTTTTTTCTTTTTCAGCAGATAAGAAGGTCCATGCATGGGGTGGAAACGGATCGAGTCCTGGCTCTGCTGCTTCCTAGCAGTTGACCTTGGGCAAATCACTTAACATTCCCGAGTCTCAATTGCTGCACCCGTTAAGAGAGAATTCTAAGGGCTGGGATGCAGCTCAGTGGTACAGCGTTTCCCTAGCAGGCGCGAGGTCCTGGGTTCCATCCCCAGTACTGCCAAAAAAATTAAAAAGGAGAAATCTAGGACCTGCCATAAAGGTTATGATCAGTGGTGTGACGTGGTCACCAAGCACTGAATTGGGAAGAGGTGTAACTCACACTCTTTTTATATTGTTGCCACATATGTGTGATAGATACAAGCCGTCTCAAGAGCCACAGGTAACAGAAAGTTAAGTGAGGAATTTGAAAAATGACTACCTTCATTTAAAAATCTGATTGATTAATTGAACATTTGTATAATTTATTTTTTTAAAAAATCATTGCCAGGCCCCCCCTGCTCTCCCCAATCTGACACCCTGCAAGACATGAGGACCCCAGGTTTCACAAGTCTGCAGGTAACTGAACTACAGTATAGTTCACGGGGAGGTTCAAGTGACTCTGCTTCCCTAAAAGCGTGACCTTGGCATGCAGCTCCGCCTTTCTGTGCTTCCGTGTGCACATCTCCCCTATGGTTTCTCGCCAGCTCTAAATGAGATGCTGTGGGGAAAGCTTTTAGCGTAGTGCCTAGCACATAGTAACAGCTCAATAAATGGTAGTGGCTCTCATTAGCAAGGTGCTAATTGTGCTAATCGAGGAGTGTGAACGTCATCACATTGAACCTGGCAGAGGCACAGATGAAGGTGCTGGGTTCGAGCCAAAGACAGGGAAGCCGGGGAGGGCTGCAGTTAGAGTTTGAGAATGAGGAGGGACTGCCTTGGGCAGAGGGCAGCCCAGTCTCTGGGTGGGGACAAGAGAGGAGGGCAGATCCATGGGCTTAACCAATGAAAGCAGGTGAACTGGGAAAGGAACTGTCTGCCGTCTTCACCCGTCTGTGGTCCTGGGCACCGCACGCTATTGGCCTGGAGAATCGTGAACTCACAGAGGCGGGACTGTGACCTGCTGCGTGGCTGGGGCGTCGGACCAGAGCTGGACTTCAGAAAAAAAAGTATTGCTTGGATTAGGAATGAATTCAGTTGCTCCACCCACACTGTCCTTATCACCAAAGACCAGCTCAGCATTCTCTCTGGCTTGGATGGAAATAGCTAGGGCATGGGGAGATGACCAGCTTATATGGTCACTGGTGACTCTGGGGAGAGCCAGGACTGCCTTTCCAGTGTTCCTCCATTGGGAGACTGTCTGGGAGGGTCCTGACCAGACTCAAAGAAGCAGCAGGCAGTGTGGTTCCCTACAGCTTCCCGTCCCTGCCTTGCCCTTCCAGTCTGATCCTGGGTTGATCTTCAGGGAGAAATCACCAATCATTGGGAACTGTGCAGATACACCCAACAGCCCGTCCGTTTAGCTGGCCATTTTGATCTGCCCCTCGGGTGCAGCTATTATGCACTTGGTCACCCCCTAACTTCCTCTTTCTGAGCTTAAAAAAAATCAGATAATATCTCACGTTACCAAGTGCCAGGCACTTTGTATGCAGACTCTTTTTGTCCCCACCACAACATATGAGGCACATTTTTTTCCCCCTACAATCCCTATTTGATAGATGAGAGAACTGAGCTGGCACCGAGGCCCAGAAAAGTCACAGTCACTGAGCTACTAAGTGACTAAAAGTCAGGATTCACACCCAGGTCTGGATGACTCTACAGGCCTGCAGCTGCCTGTGGGGCCAGATTGTCCTCTGTTCCTCTGATAAATGACACCTGGGCAGGTCCAGGAATTAGGCCAGACAAGCCAGGTGTGACTTTTAGGAAGACACTCATTCTCAGAGTCACACAACAAGCCCGGGGTGGGTAGCTGCAAGACCCTGAGAGTCAGTGCCTCCTTGAGTGTGGCTGCCCTGTGTCCGCCCTGTCCTTCCTGAGTGGATGCTCAGCTCTCAGACCCACGGCAGCGGTAGCAGCTCTTTGTGCACACAGAGGTCAGTGTACCTCCCACATAGGAAGAAGGTTCTGGCCAGCTGTGAGCAGACCTTGTCTGTCCCACACCTTCCCCAGGCCCTCCTCAGCTCTGGGGATGTGACAAACAGGCTTGGGGTGGGGGTGGGGGTGATTCAGTGGAGTTTTCCCCTCCCCGTGGACACCAGCCTAGGACACTCAGTTTGAGATGGTGCATGCTATGTCTTGGCCAGCTTCCTTCCCATCTCCACGACTCTCTCCTTCCCCTTCTTGGTGAGCTTGGTGGTTCAAGGTCCAGCCAGACCTGGATCAGACAGATCTGGGATGGAATGCTGCTTGAACTTCCAAGCCACGGTGTGATTTTAGGCTGAAGACTTTCCCTCTCTGTGTCTTGATTTCCCCGTCTGTAAAACGACACCGTGGCTTTGCAAGGTCTATTAGTTTTCAGAGACACACAAGCTCCAGCGAATTGGCACAGAAGCTCTAAGGAGAGTGCATCTGCCTCTCACAGCCTCTGGTGGCTTCTGGAGTCAGTTCCTTAGCGGCTGGCTGCATCCCAGCAATCTCTGGCTGTGTCCCTGTTTTTTGTTAGGACACTCATATTGAATGCAAACCTCTCCTTAATTCAGTATGATCTTATCTTGATTCTTACCTTAATTACATCTGCCATGACTCTATTTCCAAATAAGGTCACATTCCGAGGTTCCGGGTGGACATGAATGGGGGGCACTCTTCAGTTCACTCTACCAGAAAGAAGCCTGACCTAGGTCGCTGGAGTCCCCTCCATCCTGCGCTCCTCTGTCTGGCTCCTGAGTCGGTGTGGGGGAGGGGACGAGTCGGGCAGGATTTCCCGCTCATCTGAACTGCACTTTCCACGGAAATAGACTTTCCCATGCAAGCTGGTCACCCTCAAGCTGATAGTCAACAGGAGGGTGGCCACCGCGGGTGGGAACCTGGCACGGGCACCCCTGTGCAGGCAGCAGCTCATCAGGGTCTCTCAGGCCGGTTTGCAGGTGAAGAGGAGTCAGAGGGTCTAGCTAGGAGCCCTGGGTACAGGGCTTGGGGGTGGCCAGCGTTTGAGGAGTCTGCCTGTTGCCCTGGGGCTCCCCTGTAGCCCCTTCTTGATAAAGCACATGTGGTGCCTGGCTGAGTCCTTGGGTATGTGTTAGGTCACTTGATCCTCAGGTCCACCTGGCAAGGCCATTGTCCCCCGTCCACAAATGAAGCTCAGAGCACATCCAAGAAAGCCACCCTGACTTCAGGATCCTCAGCTTTCCTGGCTCAGGCCCAAGGCCGGCTCCCAGACTGCCCATGACCTCTGGCTTCCCGCATGGGGGCAGGGTTGGGGAGAGGATTTCCCAGGGGCTTGGCTGGGGCAGGCGAGGCCTCTGTTCCATGTGGGCCTCCTTCTTCCAAGGATGAGAAAGAGCCTGGGTCTGGAGTGCGCATATGTGCCAGGGCGGGAAGGTGTGTGCCTGTCTGTGCGTGGGTGTCACCGCGGGCCTATGCATGCTGTGTCCCCACGGGTGTCTGTGCCTATGAGTGGGAGGAAGGCCGTGTGGTTCTCTGTGAGCGTGAGCGAGACTGTAAATGTGTGGCTACCTGCAAGTGTGCAAATGTCGGAAAGCGGGGGTCAGCGTGACTGTGCGTGTGTATCAATGTGCTTTTGCAGGGACAGGGAAGGGGCAGGGGCAGGAGTTGAGGTTCTGGAGGTTGTAGGGGGCGTCCTCCCTCCCTGGCCTCCCTCCCCCGCCCCCTTGCTCCTTCCCAGTGATTCTATTAAGCAGCCCACATGATCCTAAGGAGTGAAGCCAGGGCTCCTGGCAGGGGGCTGGGCTGGGCTCCTCGGTCAGGGCAGCGAGCCCTGCCTTCCCAGGTTCCCCAACCCGGAGGATTACAGGCCGGGCTGCTGCTGTTTAATCAGCTGGTAGCAATTTAACCATTACACCCCAGCGAGAGAATCCAAGACATTTCCTACAGGAGGGGAGAGGGGCCAGCTAAGAGAGCAGGAATGCGGAGAGGAGGGGCAGCCGAGGCGCACAACAGCTTTATTAAAAAGGAAAAAGGAAAAGGAACCGAATCTGTAATTGTATCTCGGTTTGAAATGAGGCTCCCCGCGCGGGGCGGGTGGAAGCAGCCCCTGGAGGTGCTGGGGAGAGGCCCCCTGGGCACCCACAGTGGGCACGGTGGGTGGGGGTGGGGGAGGCATGGGGATCCTGGAGGTGGGTGTGGGAAGGAGTTTCGTCCCCACACGAGGGGCCTGCCTGGTGCAAGTCTCGCCTGAGATGGCCCCTCCACCCGGGACACAGGGACACAGGGACACAGCGGTGCAGTTAAGCAAGGACGACTTGCTCTGCACCACTGCTTTGTTAGTAAGTGCTTGGGAAATGAGATCTCCATTTTCATCCTTGAAAAACCCGAGGAGGATGGAGCTCAGGGGTGGAGCTCTTGCCTAGCATGCAGCAGGCTCCGGGTTCAGTCCCCAGCACCGCCACGCAAACCAACCAACCAAAACAACCTCCCCAGCTCACTCCCTTTTTTCTGGCCCCAATCTCCTTTGAAACACCACCTCCAGTCCTGGGAATCTGCAGCCATCTCTGCCCTCTGAGTCAGGCCAGGGGAGAGCAGATTCCTGGTTTGAGCCAAAGCACTGAGGAACCCAGCAGAAGGGGACAGAAAAAGCATCTACCTTGTAGTCTGGGATTCCAGGTTCAAGCCTCAAGGCTATTTTTGGCTTGCTGAGTTTCCTGGGGCAAGTTGCTATGCTTCTCTGAACCTCAGCTTTTCATCTTGACCTTACAGGGCTCCGCATACTTTTGCTGCAAAAGACCAGATAGTAAAAATCGTAGGGAGCCATATGGTCTCTATGGCAACCATTCAACTATTGCTCTAGCATAAACCATCCATGAATGAATGAACATCCGCCGTGTCCAATAAAACTTTATCTACACAAATAGCCAGCTGGCCCAGGAGCTCTAGTGTACTTATTCCTAATATAGGAAAATAGTAATAAGAATGGCCACCTCCCAGTGTCCTGGTTGAGAATGAGACCCAGTGGTGTGCACTTCCACATCGCCACAGTCTAAGACATATCATCAGCTGATTGTTACCCAGGAAGGGTGAGCAAGGCAACATAAACTTTTCTGACCATCAAACTTTCAACCAATTTTTCATTTTTTAGTGTTGGGTTCTAGGAAGACACAATGCTTAAGTCACGTCTTCGGCCATTTTCTATTGCTATAATAGAATATCCGAGACTGGGTAATTTATAGAGAAAAAGGGTTCATTCACTTACAGTTCCAGAGGCTGGAAAGTCCAAGAGTGTGCAGCTACCTCTGGTGAGGGCTTTGTGCTCACATCATGACGAGCTAGAAAAGCAGAGGGTCAAGTGAGCGCATGTGGAACAGACAAAGCATAAGGGGTGGCTTCTCTTTATAATAAGAACACTCAAGAAAGGCGCCAACCCCTTTTAACAACCTAACTGTCTCTTAAAGACCCCACCTCCCACACTGTCACTCTGGGGACCAAATTTCAACATGAATTTTGGAGGGAACAAACATATCCCAACCATAGCAGTTAGCAAATAAGCCTTCAGTGGGACTCTAAGCAGGAAATAAGGGCCTGGACACTGGGAGTTGGGTTTTGCAGGGCAAATAGGAGGTTTTCAGAGAGAGGCCATGGCGGGGAAAAAGGAAAGAAATGACATTCCCATGCAAGACACAGAAGTAAGAGGGCCTGAAGTGTGCTGTGGGTATGGGGGAGAGCGAGGAAAGAGACAGGCAGATGTCCAAGGTCAGGCCCCACCCATTTGCCACCTTGAGGAGTTGGGAACAGAAAGGGTGCACCCAGCTGGAGAGGGTGGAGGAGGCTTGACAGCTAGAGGGCTTCTCAGCTCTGCCCAGCGCCCCTCCTCCTCCTCTGTCCTCACTGCCTTACCGACTTCTCGGTAATAAGAATGGACACAGGGTCCCAAGGCAGTGTCCACGCCTGCTGGGCCTTTGGTAAACGTCTTCACCTCTCTGAGTTTCCAGCTCCTCGTGTGCAAGATGGAGGTCTAATCTGGGGGTGTAATCTCATCTCTCACCATGGTGACCTGTGGGCCATGAAATGGGATGGTGGAGAGGACAGTGCAGAACACAGGGCTGGCCTGACTCACTGTCAAACTCAGGCAGAGACAGCTATCATCGTTAGTACGCATTGAGTATCCCTTATCTGAAAGGCTTGGGACCAGAAGCACTTTGCATTTTGGATTTTTTCCCTGGATTTTGGAATATTTGCATAGACATAATGAGACATCCGGCAAATAGGACCCAAGACTAAACATGAAATTCATTTCTGTTTCATATGCACCTTGGCTTGAAGGTAATTTTATTTTTTATTTGTTCTTTTTTATTTTCTTAGTACCAGGGATTGAACTCAGGGGCACTCGACCACTGAGCCACATCCCCAGCCCTATTTTGTGTTTTATGTAGAGACAGGGTCTCACTGAGTTGCTGAGCACCTCATTTTTGCTGAAGCTGGCTTTGAACTCGCAATCCTCCTGCCTCAGTCTCCCACGCCACTGGGACTACAGGCATGTGCCACCACGCCCAACTATACCATTTGTTGAAGGGCACCTAGGTTGGTTCCATAGTTTGGCTATTGTGTAGCTGGATCAAATGGTGGCTCCATTCCAAGTTTTCTGAGGAATCTCCATACTACTTTCCATGTGGCTGCACCAATTTGCAATCCCCCCAGCAATGTATGAGGATGCCTTTTCCCCCACATCCTCATCAACATTTATTGTTACTTACCCTCTTGATAATTGCCATTTGAAGGTAATTTTAATACCAAATATTTTAGTGCTGGGTCCTTCAGACTGTGACTCGTCTTTGAGAGGTCAGCTGTGGAATTTTCCACTTGTGGCATCACATTGGTGCCCAAATAGCTTTGGATTTTGGAGCATTTTGGATTTTGAATTTTCAGATTGAGGAGACTCAGTCTGTATTGTCCCTCTCTGCCGCCACTGCTGAAGGGTAGAAAGAGGCTGTGGGGACTCCGATGCTCAGGTCTAGGGGGTCTGGGTAGTGGCCTCAGACCTTCAGCTTGCCACAGAACAGGAACTTTGAGTACTTCAAAAGCCTCAGTCTAAGAACAGGGAACAGGGAAAGGAGCCACTGAGGAGGGAGATGCTCAGGCCAGGTCACCCCCACAGCTGCTCAGTGGCTGCCCAGCCATCTCTCTGCCTTCTTCACGCACAGGCATAGGACATGAACTGCATCTGCTGTCCCCTACGGCAGTCCTGCAAGAGATACTTCACTAGCCCCGTTTACCAGATGAGGAAACTGAGGCTCAGAAAGGGTTTAAGTGACTTCCTCAGATTCAAATGACTGTAACAGTACTGGTGGAACTGGGGTTCAAAACCAAGAAGGGGGGGCTCCAAACCCCAGCTCTTTCTAGGGCACACTGAGACACACACCAGAACTCTGAAGAATCGTCCATGTTTCAAATCTGCCATCTTGCACACCTATCCCAGTTTATCCAGAATGGAGGCCGTTGTGGAACAGACCTTCAGGGTTAAAACTGGGCTGCCTTCATCTGTTTTCTGTTGCTATAACTGAATACCACAGATGGGGAGATTTGTTTGTTTTTTTTTAAAAAATAGTAGTTTAGAGCCAGGTACAGCGATGCATGCCTATAATCCCAGTGGCTCGGGAGGCTGAGGCAGGAGGATCGCAAATTCAAAGCCAGCCTTAGCAAACTTAGCAAGGACCTAAGCAGCTCAGTGAGACCTTGTCTCTAAATAAAATATAAAAAGGGCTGGGGATGCAGCTCACTGGTTAAGTGCCCTTGGGTCCAATCCTTACTACCAAAAAAAGAGAGAGAGAGAAGTGGTCTTATTTGGCTCACAGTTCTGGAGGCTGGGAAATCCAAGAGCATCTGCTCAGCAGCTGGTGAGGGCCTTCCTGCTGCATCAAAACATGGCGGAGGCCATCCCATAGTGGGACAGAGCAAGAGTACCAGCCCGGGTCTCTCTTCTTTTTCTTGTACAGCCACTAATGCCACCATGGGGACCTCACCCTCATGACTTCATCTGACTCTAATTACCTCCCAAAGGCCCCAACTCCAAATACCATCCACATAGGACTTTGGGGGTGAAGTTTCCAACCCATGAATTTGAGGTGCTCATTGAAGCCACAGCACATGCTCAAACCCTGGGGGAACTCACGGTCACCCTGTTTCTGGGTGCTGTGAACCACAACCCCTCAGCCACTGCCCTGTCTGGCCTGCCCTCCTTCGAGACTTCCTTTCCTCTGTGCCGGGCGACGTGTGGGTGGAATCTTGGATTGCCATTGCCATGAATCTCCGTCGATTTTCCAAAGCAAGCCTCGTCAAGTCACCTTAGGGCACCATGTACTAAAATTAAAGCATTAGTTAAAATACATAAAGCATGAAACAGCAAACGCAATGAAAACAGCTGAAATAGTAGAATAAAACATGTCATTACAGCAGATTAGGATGAAAAATAGTTCCTGCATTATGCCCCAAGGTTGGCAAACTGGGGCTTCGTCAATATGTCAAGAAGTGTACACACAAACGCACACGCACGGATATTTATACACGCGCTCTCCGGAGCAGTGGAAACCGCTGAAATGGTACAATTATGTGCATTTCGCTTCTATGGCTCACGTCATCCCCCTGGTTTCTAGAACATGCTCGGGCTGGAGTGGAGGAGGGGACAGAGATTCTAGAAGGGACCATGTGTGGTCGCAGGGCTCTGAGACTCCCTGCTGAGGGGTCACAGGCTCTGTACAAGGCCTGCTTTTGGACCCTTGCACTGCAGGATGACCTATCACAGGCCCTTCTGGACTTTTCCACTGGTTTGGGCGCCTCCTGTTCAGGCCCCACATGACACCACATCCCAGGAGTTCAGTCTGTTTTGCTATGTGGGGAAGGTAGAGTTACTCCAAGGCAAGCCCAAGCCACCTTGTCCCCCCATTCCTCCCGGCTGGGGATGGGTGACAGGTTCAGGGAGGAGGCCTGGAGGGCAGAGGGAGTACGTAGGGTGACTAGCTATGGCCACTTGTCCAGGATTGTCCCATTTCTAGCAAAAAGGAAGGTTGTACATCCCAGAAAACCCCTTGGTCCTGGGCAAACAGGACCCCAACCTTAAACCAAGTCCCTACGAAGCATTGAACTTGTGTCTGTGACATTTTCAAGTCAAAGTTAGACAAATCTAGTGACATGACCTGAAGCCACTCCCGGGTCATTCTTGTCCCCCACTGGATGCAAAAAAAAGCAGCATGCTGGTCAGTGAGGAGAGAGGAGCTGTGTGTGTGCTGGCCAAGCCCTTGACCGAGGAGAGTCCACCCTGAGCACCCAACTAGCAAATCGCCTCTGGGCTGCTCTTTCTGGTGCCTTCAGAGTGAGAAATTCTGTCTGTATTTACTCCTCTTTGCTAAAGCTAATTGTTGGGGAGTTGTGTTTTAAATACCTTGTTGACGTGCTAAGAGCTCCCCACCAGGTAAATAAATAGCCCTCTGGGTTTTGCCAGAGACTGCTGAGGCGGCCAGCTCCTCCTTCCCGGCGGTGGTTTCCCTCCACCCCCTCTCCCTTGTCCTGGAATCGTCGTCATTACTTATAATAACATTTTACACTTGGAGGTCAGCTTTTCTTCCTGAGTGCTCTGAGTCTTGCCTAATGAGTAGCTTTTGAATCTAAATAATGAGGCACTTGCCCTTCTCAAGTTCCCAGGTCTAGTGGGGAGGTGCCTCCTCCCTGGACCTTGGGTTCAAGTGCGCGCACGCACACAGACTCTCAAGTGCCCGTGTGCACACGAGCTCTGGAGCACGCCCTCCGAGGTGCAAACGCCACGGGTACCTCCTGTCATTTCTTTCTCTTCAAGATGAAAATAATCCTGGAAGTTCCTATTTGGGGAGCATTGACAGTCTGCCTGGTTACTGGGTGGGAGGCGCTCAGTACCCATTTCAGCTCCACAACAGCCCTGTAGTTCTTTGAGGCAATCGGTTCATTTGACAGACAGGGGAACCGGGAGTCAGAAAGGCACAGTGACTTTATCAGAGTCACACAGCCAGTAAGTTACTAAGCACTATTCCAATTCATGAGTGTCACCAGGCCCCACACCATTTGGCACCCTTGCCTGCTGACCTTGGGCCAAGCCTGGGGAGAGAACAGATGTCACAGCAGTCCCTTTGGGTGGGTAGCATTTTGCAATACGGTGTTCCAGAGACAAGTTGCTCCACTGTAGAAGCCACATGGGGCACTGTCCCTACGGGGCCTGGCACAGTGTCCAGGCTATCTGGACCCAGAGCCGCCATCTCTCGGCCTGGGTCATCCCTCCCAGGCCTGTCCCCCTTTCTGATGGCCACAGCAGTTGCCCTCTCCTCAGTCAAGATGGGGGGAAATGTTGTCCTGGTGTCCATCTCAGACCGAGGAGCCGGTCCCCTCCGCGTCCTCTCTGCTGGTAGCCTGGAGCTATTTGAGGCATCCAGCATGGCCCCCATGGGTTTTGAGGCAAAGGCCACTGGCTGGGGGCGTGGGGGGCAGAATGCCGGAGACCAAAATCACACGGCGACCCCGCACAGCTTCGAGAGCCACCTTCAAGGGCGTTCGCCCATGTAGAATTCAAGAAGTGGCCGAGCTGCAAACTGCACACTCTGTTGGGTTTTCCTGTCCTCCCTCCACCCAGGATCTTTGTCTCAAGCCACAATTGTTCAAAATTGCAGTGTTGCCCGCGTGCAATGAGCCGGCTCTGACCCCAGTTCAGCCGTCCCTTGTCAGGCCTGCCTCGTGGAGGAGCCTACAAACCCGCGTGGCTTTGATCTGCACCCAGAGTTCTTCACCTCTCTTTTTTCTTCATCCTTTTCAAGAACACAGAAACACGAAGCAAGCAGCCGCCTGCTCGGTTGGCGTCTGAGACTCAGAGAACAGTGCTCGGTGTCTCCGAGGCTCTGAGGAGGATTCGCTGCCAGAGGACCAGGGTGGGGTGGCAGCTGAAGTGCCCGGAGTGTGTGGTGCACACTCATGCCGGCAGGCAGCTGCAAGGCCGGGATGTGAGGCTCTCCTGCCCACCTTATGGGCCTTGCAGTTCGAGGCCTAAGCATCATCGCGGTTTCTGTTCCCAAGGAACACAGTCACTCAGGGATTGGCAGCTCTTCAGATTATCTCACTTCCTGAACCCAGGCAGGAAAGAAGTCTCCAGAATCAGGTCTGGTTTCAGATATCAACCACGATACTCACTGGCTGTGTGAGATTGAGCAAGTTGCTGAACCTCTCTGGGCCTCATTTTCATCCCTGATAAAATGGAGTATCAACTCCATAGTGCTTACTTTGTAGTTTGTGAGGATTAAAGAATTACTACACAAGTGCCTGCTGGTGGTACTCAGGACTGGCTTCTGCATTTTGTACACCTAACACGGCCTGTGGTTGTGATACTTGTAGGAGCCCACAAAAATTGTTAACTGGGTGCACGCCTGTAATCCCAGCACTTAGGGAGGCTGAGGCAGGAGGATCGCAAGTTCAAAGCCAGCCTCAGCAAGGGCGAGGCGCTAAGCAACTCAGTGAGACCCTGTCTCTACATAAAACACAAACTAGGGCTGGGGATGTGGCTCAGTGGTCGAGTGCCCCTGAGTTCAATCCTCAGTACCAAAAAAAAAAATTTGTTAACTGTTTTTTTTCTCCTGTGTTGGGGGTTGAACCGGGGCTCTTGCAGGCTGGGCAGGGACTCTACCACTGAGTTCCACCCCTAGCCCTGATGTTTTGAAATCAGCATGTAGGTTGCCCGCATGCCGTTGGCATATGAGAGAATACCCTAGAAGCTGGGTTACCTTCATCTTTGTGACCACACAGTCATAAAATATAATTTTTACTGTCTGTGTCGGGAAAGGGACCTATAAAGGCAAAAGTATCCCAAGGCCTTGAAAGACATGAGATCGTCCTGCTCATCCTTGCCCAGCACGTTTTATTGACTCCCCTGGACTTCATGGTGCACCCCGAGGGTGTGGGGGTCCCCAACTCAGAGGAGAAGAGGGGTCTGGTGACTGTCAAGGTCACACTTCTGATGAACCTTATAGCCTTCAAGTCAGAAGTGACCTGCCTCCCGCGAGGAGCAGAAGAGGAAGTGACCCGGCCCTGCCTTTGGTGGGGTCACAGGTGACACTGTGCCCAAACATCACCCGCCCGTCTTGTCCACATCCACAGGTCACCTGAGCTGTTATCACTCCATGTTTTTCTTTAAATGAACTTGGTTCTTAATGTATTTTAAAAGAAAAAATGTGATATTCTTACCACAAATGGAAAGTTAGACTCTCTTGTTTAATAATAATAAAACCTATTAAAATAAACCAAGTCCCCCTGGGGGCCCCCTGAAATCATCTTGCATCAAAGCCAGGACCTTGACTTTTGATGAAATGAGCATCAGGGTTTGGAGAGTGAGGGTCAAGGTCATGAGAGTTAGGGCCAAGGTCGTGACAGAAAAGGTCAAGGTCAAACAAAAGAGTGTTGAAGCCAAGGCGTGATGGATAAGATCCTTCTCTTTATTATACATTGTGCTGTTTTGGCTGGGCACAGCGGCGCAGACCTGTAGTCCCAGTTCCTTGGGAGGCTGAGGTAGGAGGATCAGGAGCCCCCCGGGAGTTGGTGGCCAAGCTGGGCAACACGGTAAGACCCTATCTCTTACAAAAAGAAAAAGAAAAAAAGAAAAAAAAATTTCTTATTCCTATTTTGCTCGCTCTGGTCCTTTTATCAATGTTGGCTTAAATATTTTCTCTTGATGACTGAATGTTCTGGAACCCTCCGAAATTCTGGGCCAGAGACAAGGGCTCTGCTTGCCTCGCCCTCTGTGCAGCCCCAAGTTGCATCCAAGGCATGTGTTCCCCACCTTGAGAACCCAGCCCCAGGCCCGCGACCTCTTGGACCAGTGTCCACAGGGAATCCGACCCAGGGAGCGAAGGCGGGGTGCAGAGAGCCGTGTGGGCCCCCAAGTCAGCAAACAGATTTTGAGAACTATTTTCAAGGCCAAATTAACCCCCGGCCTGGAGGGGCCATTACCTCCTGCCCCTGCCTTCCCTTCATGGACTGGGCCGCGGGCCCCTCTCCCAGGGTAGGCTGGTTACCTCTGCGTCCCCTGCTCGCCCTGGGACTGTGTTTACAAAGCCATTTGTGCTCCTCAGAGAACAGAGACGGTCTGGGGCTGTTCTGTCATTCAGTTAACTGTGCAACATCTCAGGCAGCACAGGGGGCGTCCCCATGCCTGTCCCCCCACTGACCCACAAACGTCTACTGTGGGTACCCACCACCCAGTGCCCCAACAGGTGGCAGCCTGTTGGGATACGGAACTGCACCCCGTGTTTGGAGGGTCCTCAGGCCACAGAGTACCAGACATTGCACCAGCCCTTTCTAGCAAAGCTACTTAACTCCCCACTCCCTCGGGCACCGGAGTAGAGCAAGGCGTAGGGATTATGGATGTCACCGAGTTTCCTTATAGCTGGTGGGTCAGGGCAGCTTCCTGCTCCGATCGAGAGGGCACCAGTATGGGCACACACATGGCTTGAGTCCCACCTCCAATATCAAGAAGCACTGGGGAAACTTCTAAAATGTGCTCTGAAAAAGTACCCTGAGCCTTTGTGAACTGTCAACCCCACAGGGTCGAGATGCCGTCTCAGACCTCACAGATGGGAGGAAGGAACCTCAGGGAGAAAAGGGGGGCTCCAGAAACACAGAGGGAAGGGACCAAGAGTAATGGAGGAGGGCTAAGACACAGCTCAATGGGTAGAGTGCTTGTCTCATATGCACAAGGCCCTGGGTTCAATCCCCAGCACCCTCAAAAAAGAAAAAAAATGTGAAGGAGGGTGCTAACACCTTCATTCATTTGCTCATTTACTGAGCACCTGCTATACGCCAAGAACTAGACTAGAGTCCAGGGACACAGAGCATGTGTCAGTCGGCTTGCTGATGCTGTGATAAAATACCTGAGAAAACCAACTTAAAGGAGGAAAAACTTACTTTGGCTCTTGCCTTCAGAGGTTTCAGTCCACAGTTAGCAGGTCATCGTGGCAGAGGCAGTGTATGGCAGAGAAAGCTGCTCCTCTCACGGTGGCTGAGAAGCAGAGAGGTGGAGGTTAAGGGGCAGGGACGGGGGAAGAGTCCAGAGGCAAAATACAGCCTTCAAGTTCACACCCCCAGTGACTCCTCTTTCCAACTAGGCCCTGTCTCCTAGAACTTCCACCACCTTCCAATAGCACCACCAGCTGGGAACCAAACCTGCAGCACAGGAGCCTGTTGGGGACACACCAGATCCAAACCGCAACAGTGTATGAGACCAGCAAAGTCCTTGCCCTCGAGAGTGCCTAGGCTAGTTGGAAGACAACCTAGAGCCAATGAACCAACTCCTTAGCTCAGCCTCTAAGGCATTATATAATCTGCTCCTTGACCTTGGCTTTCTTTGAAGGGATCCTTCAACACACTAAACTCATCTGTACCCCAGGGCCTTTGCATATGCTATTCCTTGTGCCAAGAGCCCCCATTTTCTGGGTTTTTATGGAACTTTTCCTTCTCAACTCTCAGATCTCATGAAAAAAATCCCCTCCCAGAGAGGCTTTCCCTGACCATCCACCCAAACTTCCTTTCCTCTGTCACTTTCTATCCCAATTCCGTGTTTGATCTTCTTCTCACCACTCACCATCACCCTGGATAACTATCTTTCCTCTCCACTTCAGCGTGAGTTCTTTGAAAGAGGAGAGCTCATCTCCAGATAAAGGAAGCCAACAGAAAGTAAGTGATTACATCTTGCAACAGTAGCGAGCACCTTCAGGAGAGGGAACACTGCTGAAGGCGGGGACCGGGAAAGCCTCCCCCAAAGCCTCCCCGAGGGTGACGTTTAAAGTAAGGCCTGCAGGACAGGAAGGACCAGCTGGGAAGCCAGATGCAGAGAAGGGTTCAGGCTGGGGGGCAGCACATGCAAGAGACCCATGGCTGGCATTTTGTAAGGAACTGAAAAGAGACCTTTTCCAAGACCATGGATTTGAACTTGCCTGGCAGACTCCCAGCTGTGTGGCCCTGAGCAGATCGTCTCCTTCTCTGCTTTCGTTTCAATGTTGAGTGTCCCTGAAAGGCCCGTGTGGTGAAGGCTGGGCCGCAGGGCAGTGTTGTTGGGATGTGGTGGAACCTTTAGGAGGTGGGGCCTGGCAAGAGGTCTTTAGGTCACTTGGGGGGAATTGTAAAACCCCAACCCTTCCTCTTTTTTTTTTTGGTACCGGGGATTGAACTCAGGGGCACTCCACCACTGAGCCACATCCCCAGCCCTATTTTGTGTTTTATGTAGAGACAGGGTCTCACTGAGTTGCTTAGCGCCTCGCCGTTGCTGAGGCTGGCTTTGAACTCGCGATCCTCCTGCCTCAGCCTCCCTAAGTGCTGGAACCTTCCTCTTCTTTTTTTGCCTCACTCCCTGCTCCCCACCCTTGCCAGCTGGGACCCCCATCAGAGGCTAAAGAGCAATGGGTCTTCTCAATTATGGTTAGAGATCTTGAAAAAAATCAACCTTTTTTCTTTATAAGTTCATTGTCTCAGGGAGTTTGCTACAGTGATAGAAAGCTGACTGATCCAAGGCCTTTCCTCCTCTATGAAATGGGAATAAAATCCCTTAATCTGTTATGAAAAATAAGTCAGGGGGCTGGGTTTGTAGAATGTTTGCCTAGCACATGTGAGGCACTGGGTTCTATTCTTGGCACTGCATTATAAATAAAATAAAGGTCCATCAACACCTTGGACCAATTCCAACAGGCTGCTGGAATTGGTCTCTTTTAACAGAGGCCTCTCCCAGCCTCTGGCCTCTGGCCTCAGCCTCAGAATCCCAGGTCCCCTGCTGCTCAGCTTCTTGCATTTGCACAGCATGCCTGACCCCCAGGATCTCTCACCTCTCACTTCCAGCTGCCCAGAGACTGTGCTGACAGCCGGCCCCACCCACAGCCAAGCCCACCTGGGACCCTAGACCATCTACCCAAGACCAGCGTCCCCTGATGGCACCAGTATGCGGTGAGGAGCTGAGGTGGTGTGGCCCTTCGATATTAAGGATGCCCCAACCCCAGAGCCAGCAGCCCCAACCTGGCCACACAGAGCCCAATGGTCACCTGCAAGATGGTGGCCACCCCCAGCTACCAAGCACAGTCAAGGGACCCAGTTCACCGCACTGGTCTTTACGAACGTGGTCTGACTTACCCTCTCAGGAATCTCAGGGGGTACGTATTACATTCCCCTTTTATAGGAGGGCACATTCCAGCTCTGAGAAGTAGCCAACCCACGATTACACCACTGCTGAGACCCCACGTTCATAGCCCAGACGAGGACCACGTTAAAAATTTTCAATAACCAGGCCAGCATGACCACCGGCCAACCAGAACAGACACCAGCTGGGCATCAGCAGCAGGGCTACCAAGGCACCAGCTGAGCAGAGGCCTAAAGGCCAATTCCGCCCTGCCTGCCCTAGGGATGCCCCTGAACCCCAGGTAGGTGGACGGCCCAGCTGCACCAACCAGCTTGGGTGTCAACCAGGGAGCTGGCACCAGTTCCAGGATATCAATATGGTGAGTGGACAAGAGGTCACCCCCAGGAGTCCAGCTAGCACAGCATGAGGAGCCATCGAGGCCTAGATGCACTGCCCGGAGTCTGGGTATTGTCACACTGGTGTGGCGGATCTAAGTAGACCAGCTGGGGTTGGTGTTCAAAGACCAATGCCCCCCGCCCCCGCCCCCGGCGCTAAAGCAAGCACCATCTGAACAGCCAGGCCAAGGCGCACGTGTTGGAAGCCACTCCAGATTCCTTCTCCCTGCTCAGTTGTGATCCCTCAGCTTCCATTTGCGACAGCAGCCCTTTGGTCAAGCAGCCTGAGCTGGGACCCCAGAACCACTACCTGTTAAGCTTTGCAATCTTGACCAAGTTGCTTAACCCCTCTGTGCCTCGGTTTCTTCATCTGTAAAATGTCGTCATAATGATGGTTGCCTAGACTCTGATCCCACTGCAAACAGTATTCAATAAATAAACGATACACAAATCATTTTTCCAGGATGGTTCATCAAATACAGGTCACATCAAACTATTTGCCCCTCTTCTGAGGTTTCATGGCTCCTGTGGGTCAGGACTTGTGCTTGACTCAAGTAACAGAGACTTGAAATAACCATGGTTCAAACTAATGAGAGGTTCGTTTTCTTTCTTACCCTTTTTTTAGAGATTCATATTTTCTTTTGGTACGAGGGAGTGAATCGGGGGTGCGGAACCACTGAACCACATCCCCAGCCTTTTTGTTTGTTCGTTTTTTATTTAGAGACAGGTCTTGCTAAGTTGCTTAGGGCCTCACTAGTTTGCTGAGACTGGCTTTGAACTCGCCATCCTCCCCCCTCAGGCTCCTGAGCCGCTGGGATGACAGGCATGTGCCACCAGATGCGGCTTAGAGATTCATATTTTCTTCTCACTTGAAAAGAAGCCCTGGTCTAGCATCTCTGCCCCCCAAATCATTGCTGCTGGTTGCATTTCCACTCTTTCTGCCCTGTTCTCCTTAGAGTATGGTCTCCATCATCACGATCACAGAATTGCTGCTGCCACTCCAGCCATCACGTCTTCATTTCAGGCTAGCAGAAGGAGAAAGAGGGAGAGGGCACACTGGCGTCACAGCTGAGTCAGTGTCATTTAAGATGCTTTCCTGGAAGCCCCACCCAACGACTTACCACATACCATTGATAAGAAGTAGCTTGTCAACAGTATGTGCAAAGGAAACTGGGAAATGTATATTGTAGCTGGCCTGCTGCCATTGCTAATAAAAATTAAAGTTTAGTTGCTAAGGAAAAGGGAGGATAGCTGCTGGGCTGGCAATCAGCAAGATATGGCTTGTTTTGTCCACGAGGCTTCATGTATTTGACTTACACTCCCCTAAGGACTGCTCTGGAACCCTCTATCACGCATGCACCCGTGTCTATTTGCTCTGCTCAGCACAATTAGTCAAATGTGTCTGCTGAGCACAGAAATGTGGCTTGTGGGACTGAATTTTAAATTTTATTTAAATTTGTTTGTTTAAAAAAACTAATAATGGCATTCCATTATTGAAAAACTTTTAGTGTGTTTGGAACAACTTGGATGCACAGTTCAACTTTTTCAACCGTAAATTTGAAGAGCTCTAAATATAGATCAAGTCTTTTCAATAAAAATTTGCCAGCTGAATCAAGATGTGCTATACTTACGGATTTCAAAGATAGCACAACCACCACCACAAAAATGTAAAATGTCACACTGATACTTGTTTTATAGGGATTATATGTTGAAATGATAATCTTCGGGGTGTTCTGAGTAAAGTAGCTTGTTAAAATTAATTCCACCTGTTTTCTTTACCTTTTTTAATGTGACTACCAAAAAATTTTAATTACATCTGTGACTCTCAATATGTTTCTTTTGCACAGTTCTGTAATACCTAATATTTGAGTCAGTGGTTAATACATCTGCCTCCCTCGTCCATGTACCATGCTACCTGACAGCTGGAATCATGATAGAATTTCTAGCTACTATTTACTGAGCACTTACTAAGTTCGAGGTAATGTGTTGTTATTGCTGTTACTCAAAGCATTTTATGAAATAGTTATGTGTTTCACCATGGGGGCATCCTGCCTGACTATAGTACAATATCAAAACCAGGAATTGGACGTTGATGCAATCCACAAGATTATTCAGAGTCCACCAGTTTTACAAGCACACGTGTGCATTTATATGTATAATCTCATGCGGTCTTATTGCATGTGTAAATTTGTGTAACTACCACCACCATGAAGAGACAGGCCAGGCGTGGTGGCACATGCCTATAATCCCAGCAACTGGGGAGGCTGAGACAGGAGGATCACAAGTTGGAGGCCAGCCTCTGCAACTTAGTGAGGCCCTGCCTCAAAATAAAAAATGAAAAGGCCTGGGGGTGTAGCTCAGTAGTAGAGCACCCCTGGGTTCCATCCCCAGTATCCCCTCAACACACACACAAAATACAAAACTCCATCTGGCAATTATGAACCAAGCCATCCTAAATGTTCACGTATGGTTTGTTGTGGGAACATAGCTTTTTCTTTCTCTGAGATAAAAACTGAAGAGTGCGATTGTTCATTGTTTTTAAAGGCAATGTGATTTCATTAAAGGCAACACATGAAAGTCGAGGGAATATTACGGGTTCTGAAGAACACACCGGGACTGGGATCCGGCCGCTACTTCCTTCAGCAGGGCACCGCTCTCGGTTCACGCCTCTGTGTTATGGGTGTGTTCCCAACAACCCTCAGGGTCGGTGAGGCAGAGAGATAAGCAGACGCAGTGCACAGGCCTAGCACTGTGTGGCACGTGGTGACCCCCTAGTGAAAGCATTTTTTTCTTTGCATCCTGTGGGGTTCCTAGCACAGTGCCAGGGTCACACAAGGCATCAGATCAACGGTTGCTCCAGGAAGGAAGTTGGGGGTGGGACGTGGGACAGGCAGAGGCTGGAGCCCAGCTGGGGTTTCAGAACAGGTGGGTGAGCTCACAGGCTCCGCACACAGCCAGGATCTGGCCTAGAATAGAAGCCGCCTGCTCCGGCTGGCTTGGCACTCCTTCTTGGAGTGACGGGTGGCAGGTGCAGGCTGCTCACTCAGCAGGTGCTTTGTGGCTAGCAGCAACAACACAGGCCCAGAGTGGCTGGCTATCACCTTCCCGTGCAAGCTTTCAGAACCTTCCTCTCCCTCTATGGCCCTGGAGCCCTGGAGAAAACCCTGTCTCTTACAGCAAAGGTCCAGGACTAGCTTATGGCTACTATTTCTTAAGCATCTATTATGTGCTAGACACTGCATAAAACCTCCACACACTCCAAAGAAGGAGGGACTGTCATTCTCCCCATGTTATAGATGAGGGGACCGAGGCTCAGACAGGGACATCGTTGCTTATGTCCATCTGCTCCCAGTCTGCTTCACTGGATCCCTGTGCTCCTGCCATGCACAAGCTCTCACACGAACCTTCCCCTTGCCCACCTCCAATTAGAGGAGCAGAAGAAACCAGTCAATGCCACGGAGGGAGAGGCCCAGGAGAGGCTTCAACCTCTCCTCCAGACTAAGCTTTGGCCCCAGGTTAAATGTACAAGTGAGGACTATTTTACTGACTTAACAGAAACCCAACTCAATCAGACTTATAGCAAAATGGAGATTTATTGGTTCTATTAACGAAAGTGTGCAGGGGCGCTGGTTTCAGGTACGAATGGATCCAGGTGCTCTCCATTAGCTCAGCTTTCCCTTGAGTTGACTTCATTGGTGGGCAGCCTCTCTGTAGAGGCAAAAAGAGTCACTCTCAACTCCGTGGTTACTTCCCATCAGTGGAGCAGTTCCAGCGGAAATGAAAGTGCCTGTTTTCAAAGAGCTCTCATCAAAGGCCCAGGACTGACTGTTATTGGACCATTGTGTGTGACGGCCCAGTCCTGAGCCACTCGCTGAGTAACCTGGAGAATGGAACACAGACTGGCTGGACCTGAGACACATGCCTTCCTTTAGAGTTGGTCGGGGTCCCTCTCCATCCAGACCAAGACTCATAATGAGAGTGGGGCCGGGTGGGGTGGTGCACACCTGTGATCCCAGCAGCTCGGGAGGCTGAGGCAGGAGGATCACCAGTTCAAAGGCAGCCTCGGCAACTTAGCAAGGTGCTAAGCAACTCAGTGAGACCCTGTCTCTAAATAAAATACAGAAAAGGGCTGGGGATGTGGCTCAGTGGTTGAGTGCCCCTGGGTTCAATCCCTGGTACCAAAAGAAAGAAAGGAAGAAAGTGGGACGATTTTGCCCAGAGGAAAAAGGGGATGGTATTCCCAGGAGGCAAAGTGGATCTGAGGCCCGAACTCAACAATGCAGAATGGTCCCCGCCCGTCAGTGCTCCAGCCCTAGCACCTGTCTGGGGAGAGCAGAGTCCCTGTGTTGAGAGATATTAGAAAAACTCCCAGTGGCTATCAGAGGCCACCTGGGCTGTGTCATGGAGTTTCCAGACACTTCCAGAGCAACTGTTTGGGAAAGACAAGCTTTCGGGGTGTGTTATGCTGGAAGCTGTCTGCACTGCTGTCTCGGCATGAGCTTGCTCTCTGAGCTCTGGAGGACGTCATCTCTTCAGGAATATCATGTGGGGGCTTTGCAGGGTGGAAGTCGGAAGTCCTGGGTCCAGGAACCTCATTCTGTCTGCCTTGAACCTGGCAGAGGGAAAAGCCCAGAAGGTCCCCAATCGCCCAAGTTTCTTTAGATTGGGAGGGGGGGTCAGGATCACAGCCCAAAGGACCCCCACCAGCTGAGTCACAGAGTTTGGGGTTGGGGGGGGTCCTAGAAACCACTAAGCTAAAGGGGTTCTGGAGGTCCCCACAGTTCCTTTGGCTTCCCTTTGTGTCGTTTTTATTTAAAATATTGGTTAACTCAAGAAATGGGACAAGGCCACCGGCCACCACCATACAGAACAAAATCCTCCTCTGCCCTGAATTACTCAGTGCTCCCTGCACAGGGGACACTTTTTTTTCCCCCTAACACAGGAAATGCAGGAAACCAGCAACCAGCTGATTAAAACAACACACACACACACACACACACACACACACACACACACACGCACACGCACACGCACACGCACACACACGCACCAGCTTTTTCAACTTGTGCAGAAACTTGCGATCGGGCGGGGCCATTGTGACGTCAGGCCGGCAGCCAGCCAATGGACGCGCGGTTCCGACTTCCTCATCTGCATAGTGCAATCGCCTCGGTTCAAATTTCAGAGCCATCTGTACCGTGGTGCTTTCTTTATGTTCAAGGTTACCCACGCCAGGCAGAGGACAAACTCCACTTCTGGCCTTCCTGCCCAGCTAGATGGAAGGAGGGGACTTAGGGCAGCCAGTTCCTGCCGGGAAAGGGGCCTCGTGGAGGTTGCGAAATCCAGTCGGGCATGGGAGAGGAAAGCGTTGGCAATCCAGAAGGGACCGAAGGCAGGGACTGGTCCCTGACCTCATTTTTCCTGTCTTGACCTTTCTGACACGCCCCTGCACTTCCCCAGTGATTGAATGATCTATTCTTTAACTCAAACTCAACCCTGACATCTGAGTAAAGAGAAAAGAGACACAGTTTACTTGAATTATTGTGCTTGATTTTATCTTGTGGACGGAGGGCTCCGGCGTGTGCACAGAACATGCAAATGTGGGAAAAACAATATGCATAATTTAAGACCCTCCAGTCAGCAGGGGAAAACAATCGAGTAACACGGCTTTCTTTGAAGTGCAGTTTTCCAAGAACATCATAAGTTTTTTTTTTTTTTTTCTTTTAGCGGATAGGAGGGTTTGGAAAATCAAATTTGAAGCAAAGGGCTAAGTGTAGCCATCACAAGCAAGAAAAGCATAAGGAGATTATGATATTAGAATGCCATATAGCCAAATTTCACTTATTTAATTTGGGTTTGATGTAAATCCCCTCAAACAAGCTTCCCTTTACCTTGGTGCTAACTATAAGTATGGTCCCTCTACATCTACTAGAGCTCTAGTCTCACAAGATTTGATTAAACAGATTTTGGCAGAAATAGAGAAATCATGATAGATGTTCTACATATTTCTGCCCAAAGGGGACGACCATTGAGAAACTCTGCCTTATTTTAGCAAACATACTTTATCTCTTCAGTTGCCTCCCTGACCCAAAAGGTGTGCAGAAAGCCCTCAATCTGGATGTGCACAGATTTGACTAGAAACTGGAGCCGCCTTTAAGTACGAAGAGAGCTGACTGTCCACGACAAGGTAGGCCTCCAACTGCAGTGTGGGTGTGTGGTTATTTTTTAATTTTTTTATTTTTGGTACCAGGGATTGAATCCAGGGATGCCTAACCACTGAGCCACATCCCCAGCCCTTTTTAAAAATATTTTATTAGAGACAAGGTCTCACTGAGTTGCTTAGGGCCTCGCTAAGTTGCTGAGGTTGGGTTTGAACTCGCGATCCTCTTGCCTCAGCCTCCCAAGCCACTGGGATTACAGACATGAGCCACCACATCCCACGTAAATCCCTTCTACACACCTATGTGTACATATAATAGTTCCTCCTTCCCCCATCCATAATTTCACTTTCTGAGGTTTCACTGACCCATAGCTGATATATAATTTTCATTAGAAAATTCCAGAAATAAAACAATTCATAAGTTTTAAATAACTTTTATTAGAGTATATTGTTGTGATTTTTCCATTTTATTATAAGTTACTGTTGTTAATCTCTTACTATACCTAATTCATAAATTAAACTTTTTCATAGGTACGTTTGCATAGAAAAGCTCAGAGTAGACATAGAGTTTAGTTTCAGGCACCCACGGAGAGTCCTGGGAAGTATCCCCTGCAGATAAAGGGGGGATTACTCTATTGGGTTGGATCTTTTTCTGGAGAATTATCATACAACATGCAATTGACCAAGGGCTCCAGGTGCTGGCTCTGACGCTCCAGGTTTGGTGCTCCCAGACTGTGACTGAGCCCTGCAGAGACATCAAGGTAGGCAATGTGACAGGGCCTGGGAGACGGGGGTCTGCTCTGACAGGGTCTTGAGCCTGAGGACTCGCCCAGGGTCTTGCAGACGCTTCCTTAGACTGCAGTGTCCGGGACACTCTTACCCAAACTTCCTCTCCCCATCACACGGGCTCCGACAGCCTCCTGACCTTCCTCCTGCCTCTTGCTTAGACCCTCCCCTAGCAAACCCTCCTGCATGAAATCCCATTTTCGTCCCCGCTTTCAAAACCAGGCCAAACACAAAAGGTTTTAACCAGGAGATGAAGACTGTGGTAAGCATGGCAAGTCCCAAGTGGGGAACAGTGCAGCGAGCGGGTCATAGCAGGGCTGCGTGCTTGGACCTTCCTTTAGGGATAAGCCAGTTTCTCTCCTGGCACCCGGAGAGGAAGAGGCCCAGCCAATGCCATCTTCAGAAAGCAGGGCAGCTGGCGGGGAAGCCCGCGCAGGAAGACGCCCAGAAGCACTTTCTCCAGGACTTCAGGCATCATTTGCATAAAGCAATTAAGTCCTATTACCCAAGGAACCTTCTCAATTCCTCGGTGCAGGCCTCCTCACGCTGCTGCCTCCACTCTGATACCTTTCCCCAGGTAATTAAACAATTCCTTTCTAAATAAATTCCATCATGTGCGCCACTTACCCTCGTAGACTTGCTGGCCACCGTTCTTCACAGGAGTTCATGTTTCTGGGAACATTCAGAGTGGCAGCTGAGACAGGTACGTGGGGAGAGGGGGGCAAATCTTGTTCCATTTTGTTTATTTTTCTCTTCTTCTTTCCTGGGGCTCTGCCTCTGCCCTGGCTTCTTCAGGTATCCCCGTTTGTCACCTTGTCTCGTGGACACAGCTTCCTTCTGTTTGGTTGATGATGTTGTTGCGTTTTTTTTTTTTTTTTGCATCAAGCAGATCTTTGAAGCCTCTGCGTGGCAGCTGCAAGCTCCAGTGCCCGGCTGGTCTTCCAGAGCTGGGTGACCAGCCCAGGTGACATGGCCTCGTGGTTGGTGAAGGCGAGGGAGGCGTCCTGGACCCTCATCACCTCTTCCCACCCCCAAAGAGGAAGGGAATCTGGTTTCCTAAGTAAGGAACTCCCGGATGATAATTGGCACCATGCAGATCCCCAGGTAGTACAATCCTGCTGCAGTTCCCAAGGCCAGGCGGACCCGAGAGAAAGAGATGGCTACGAGATGCTGTGGCTGGAGGTCCTGGACCAGGCCAGGTGTTGACCCAAGACAGCCAAGGTTGGGAGCTCCATGACCCAGTGCTGGAGGGGACCATGAAGTCACAGCCAAGGGTGTGCGGTCATGAAATCAAGCCAGGGGTTAAGGGGGGCGGGTAGAGCCAAGAGGTGTAGCAGGTGTTGGAAACCCATGCCAAGCCAGCAAGGTCAGAGTGAACGGCCAGGACAGAGGCTGTGGAGGGATGGCTGGTGTTGGTGGGTCATTTGTTTTGAATGTCGGCCGTATGGCTGGGGTGAGGCTGCCAGTTTAAAGGCACATGGCCAGGCCAGGCCCCATCGATGTCTAAACATTGGAATGAGACCAGGAAGCAGCTCCCCCAGGCCCATGCACAGAGGGCCAAGAATCCCCAACTGATTGGGAGCTTGGGATCCTTTTCCAGGGGAAAATAGAACCCATTAATCAAGGTCCAGACCCAACCCAAACAGAAAAGCCAATCGGTAGAGATCCAGGTGTGTGAATGGAATCAGAGTCAATAAATAGCAATTAGGGCGTGGGAGGTCATTTGCCTAGTAGGCAAAAGGCCCTGGATTTGGTCCCCAGCAATGCAAAAAAAAATCCTCAAACAAATAAACAGTGATTATTTCTAGAGAACTGAAATTCATGACTAGGAACCTATTGTAAAAAGAGTTTGATCATTCATTCATTCATTCACTCATTCATTCATTCTTACATGAATTGAGGGAGCAGGAGGATAATGCCATATCCAGTATCTGGGATACTAACCTAAGTCTCTAGGGCCCAGCATTGAGGTTCTACAGTCTGAGCAGGGCCAGGTATAACTCACGGTCAAGTCGATATAGCCACAAACTACGTTGTAGCTCTCTAAGCAGAAGCAGGACAGGTCTGAAAGTTTAGACCCAGACAGAACTGTAGGTGAGGGTTTTTATCAGAACCAGTTCCGTGGATTAGCTAATGAGATGAATTGGGACACCAGGCATGCGCGTACACACAGGCTTCAAAAATCAGTCTAGCTGGCCCTCCCAGTGTAGACCACTCTTGATTACCAACGTATGGATTATCTGCCGGATGAGCCCACCACCTAGCAAACCTTCCCTATGCTCCATCATTCAGTCAGTGCACATTAATTTTCTGTGTTAGTCAAAGAACGGACTTAGGAAGGTAAATTTGCAGAATCCAAATTACAGAATGCATTCCAAAGTCAAATAGGAATTATTAGGGATTAGTGCAGATGGGGAGGGAGGGGCGGTCGGGGTAGGACTTGCTGTCTTGGCCACTTGCTCAGCAAATGTTTTGCATGGAGCGGGTGGGCAGCGAGAAGGGGCTATGGCTCCTTGGGGTTTCACCTCTACGCGTAAACGTTAGCTTTTGACCTCATCCCGAGCAGCAGGTAGACAAAGGAGAGGTTGTAAAAATGAGATCTCGTGAGAAATCATCAGAGGAACATGATGTCACAACCTGTCGAGGAGGCAGGACAAGGCGGGCGGCACGGTGGGAACTCCAGATCCAAGCCAGAGTCAGAAAGTTCAGGCCCTCAGCTGGAGACCCAGGCCCCCGCCACAGCACGCCCCAGCCTGCAAAGGCAGATGGAGGCACGGTCCCTCCTCCAGACTCACCTACCGTCATGTTTCTGGCTTAGCACGGGGGGCTCAGCTCTCCTGTGTTCCAGTCCTTGCCCCACCACCAGGACTTGGGATCTAAATTGCTGAAGCTGTCTGATAACCCGAGTCCAGCCCCTAGATTTCCATGGCTTGGTGCTTTGGTTTGGCGCTCTTGCCTCTGAATTATCTATGATTGGCCATGCTCAACTGGTCAGGATTATAATTTGCCGGTCTGTAAACAGAATCATTATAGTGGTAAACACAAAAGGGTCTATGGTTTTACCAGATAGAAATTCTAGTGTTGGCTATGAAGCTCTGAGATCAAAGCTTATGATCACACAGTGGCTGCTATGGCTCCAGCTACCACTTCCCCAATTCCAGGCATGAGGAAGATAGCTGAAGAAATCCAGCTGTGCTCTCATTCCACAAGAAAGCAAAAACTCTCTGCTTAGATCTCATTGAGCAAAACTGGGTCTCATGCCTAGACTGCTTGGATCCACCATGAACCAACCCTGAGGCTGGCACATTGCAAACAAAGCCACACTCAGAAAGAACAGGGAATGGATATTTCCTTCCTTCCTTCCTTCCTTTCTTTCTTTCTTTCTTTTTCTTTCTTTCTTTCTTTCTTTCTTTCTTTCTTTCTTTTTCTTTTTTCTTTCTTTTTCTCTTTCTTTCTTCCTTCCTTCCTTCCTTCCTTTCTTCCTTCCTTCCTTCCTTCTTTCCTTCCCTTCCTTCCCTTCCTTCCCTTCCTTCTTTCTTTCTTTCTTTGCCGGTCTGTAAACAGAATCATTATAGTGGTAAACACAAAAGGGTCTATGGTTTTACCAGATAGAAAATCTACTGTTGGCTATGAAGCTCTGAGATCAAAGCTTATGATCACACAGTGGCTGCCAAGGCCACTTCTTTCCTTCTTTCCTTCTTTCTTTCTTTCCTTCTTTCCTTCTTTCCTTCTTTCTTTCTTTCCTTCCTTCCTTCCTTCCTTCCTCCTTCCTTCCTTCCTTCCTTCCTTTCTTCCTTCCTTTCTTCCTTCCTTTCTTTCTTTCTTTGATTAAACTCAGGGGCACTTAACCCCTGAACCACATCCCCAGCCCTTTTTAATATTTTATAGAGAGACAAGGCCTCACTAAGTTGTTTAGGGCCTTGCTAAATTGCTGAGGCTGGCTTTGAACTACGATCCTCCTGCCTCAGCCTCCCAAGCTGCTGGGATTACAGATGTGCCGCCACCACGCTCGGCTGGGAGTAGATATTAAGCAGCTACCAAGGAGCACACAACTATCCAAGGAGCTCAAAGGTGGGTGTCAGCTTCTCCTCCTAAAGATATTCATTAATAAATCACTGGATGCTATAAATGACACAAACATTTTTTTTCTCTTACTAGCAGTATGTGTTCCACCTTCTTTTGCCTGCGGAGGGGGAGCAGGTGAGGAGAAGTAAGGTGGCAAGCATAAAGGCGCCCAATCCTTCACCGGGCTCCACGTGTTTTCCGTATGTGGTTTCTTTTCATCCTGATGGAGTCCTGGAGAGGTTCTCTTTGCCGTCTCTGCTTTTTGGATGCCAAAGCTGAAGCCCAGAGAGCTCCAGGGAACCCACCCACGTTCCATGGCCGCTGTGGCTCAGAGCCTCCTCAATGTCAGCTTTGCGGGTTTAGGACAAAAGCTGGGAGGCCGGCGAGCCTTTCAAATTACATTTAAGAATAAGCTGCTGACGTGGGAGCACCTTCAGGATCACCTGTACTGCCCGTTTGTAGGAGAACGTGGCTGCCCCGACCCTGCTGAGCCTCAGAGCTGCTCCCTCGACCCTTCCAGGGAGCACAAGCTGTTCCCTTCCTCAGGAACCTTTGGGGCTGCGCCTCTCCCTGGAAGGGCTCCACTTCCTGCACGCTCCCTGCATGGGCGCCTGGCTCCTCTAGACTTCAAGTCTTCTGAGGACAGAAAACTTGTCATTTTTATTCCCTGTTTCATCCCTACTGTCTAGGACAGCGCTTGGACCTCTCGTGACTTCCATAAGTCTATTTTTTTTTCTTATTGTTTTCAAACATCAGTGCCTCAGTGCCTACAGAAGAGTTCGGATGACTGAGCAGGGTTCAGGAGCCATCACTGTCAGACGAATGGATGAATGGGTGGGTTCTGGACCATTGCGGCATGGCGAGATGCTTGTTGCATTTTGAGGGGTGAAGTTTGACCTAGAGAGAGTCTGAGCTCCTGGGAACAAGCACATGCCTGCAAATTCTAGGCATTGCTGTTTAACACGTCTACAGATGTGATACTAACAGCTATTGACCAAGCATCCTTGTTGGATCAGGCACCCAGCCGGGTCCTTGGTGGACTTATCTTGTCTGATCCTCCCGGAAGTCTCTGAGGGAGGCATTTTACCTTTTAGGAATCTGACATCCCAGATCAAAGGGGCAAAATTGGGCAGCAGGAAACACTTGGACCAGAGAGGCAGGGACCCATGAGAAGGGAGGCTTCCAGGGTGAGAGTGGATGAAGACTGGGAGGCTAATGGTGGGGGGTGGGAGGAACAGGTGGTGGACACAAGCCTGGAGATTCCAGGAAACCCGTGATGGGCCCGGCAGCCGAGCGGTACACAGGAGCCCAGCCGACAGGCTCTCCTAGAGTCCGGGGCTTCGGGTTCCATCTGAGGCATCTGCTGGTGTTGTTTTTATTTCCCTGCATGGTTAATTATTGTAGCTGGTGTCTGATAAGGCAGCAGCCCTCCTGCCCAGAGAGTCAGGGTTATCTACAGTTTTACAGCCCTGTCACGCAGTAATGAAGCAGATAAGCGGCTGGGTGGTGGCTGCTTGGACAGTCATTCAAAACTGCTGAGAAATATGAGCGAGAAGTGGCGTATATCCACAAGAGATGGGATGGAAGTGGTGACTGTGGATGACCCAATGGTCCCCGGACTGCAGGAGCCAGCGGGCTTCGCAACCCCAGCCCCAGAAACACAGGCACCCGAAGGTGGGCGTCGGTGCTGGAAGCCAAGCTCCCGCTGGCTCACAACACCCCGGGTGCTTGGTACATGGGATCTAAGTTGCTGGAGCCGCCTGATAACCTCTGTGTAGGCCCTGGATACCCATGGCGTGGTGCCTCGCCAGGGGAAAGGGCTTCAGAGAGACTAGTTGACTGGTTCAACTTAAACCTACTCTAGCAGGGTCCACGTTAAGCATTTCCCATGATTCAACTCAGGTCAGCTGCATTTTTGTAATTTTCATGCATGAAAAAATGTTATTCTTGGGGTTGGGCTGTGGCTCAGTGGTAGAGCACTTGCCTTGCATATGTGAGGCCCTGGGTTCGATTCTGCATGTAAATAAATGAATAAAATAAAGGTCTATCAACAACTAAAAAAAGTATTTAAAAAAACCGTTATTCTTGCCAGGCCCAGTGGCTCAGGAGGCTGAGGCAGGAGGATCGCCAGTTCAAAGTTTAGCGCCTCAGCAAAATGAGGCGCTAAGCAGCTCAGTGAGACCCTGTCTCTACATAAAACACAAAATAGGGCTGGGGATGTGGCTCAGTGGTCGAGTGCCCCTGAGTTCAATCCCCAGTAACCCCCACCAAAAATGCCAAAACTCATGATGAACAAATATCAACATTTTAAATTGAGAGAGGATCGGGATGTAATCAGGGGCAGAGCACTGCTCTGACATATACCAGGCTCTGGGTTTCATCCCTAGCACTGCAAAAAAAAAAAAAAAAAATGGAAAAAGGGGGCTAAGGGGGTGGGCAGAATCAGTAACAGTGTCATGCCAATTCATACTGGAGACTAAGGAAAAAGAAAGAAAAATCAGTTTCCACCGACCCTGTCTTTATTTAAAAATTTATATTTTGTTCATTGTGGATTTTTCCCCCATTAATTTTGAATTTTTAAAAAATATGGCATTAAAATATTTATTGTGGGGCTGGGATTGTGGCTCAGCGGTAGAGCGCTTGCCTCGCATGCGTGAGGCCCTGGGTTCGATCCTCAGCACCACATACAAAGCAATAAAATAAAGACATTGTGTCCATCTACAACTAAAAAAATATTTTAAAAAAATATATTTATTGTGATTACTGAATTTTTGACACCACCTTAAATTTTGTACCCAAAACATATGTCTCCTTCCTCTTTTTTTTTTTAAACTTAAAAATTTTTTTTTTATGTTACGTTCAGCCAGGCTTTTGGAGCACTTACTATGAGCCAGACACTTGTCTCCAAGGCTCATTTTTTTTATATAATTTTTTGTTTTAATTAGTTATACGTGACAGTAGAATGCACTTATGCACATTGATATATCATACATACATAAATGAGGTATAATTTCTCATTTTTCTGATTGTACATGTTGTAGAGCCACATAGGTCATGCGGTCATATATGTACGTAAGGTAATAATGTCTGTTTCATTCTGCTATCCTTCCTCTCCCATGTTCCCTCCCCTCTCCTCCCTTTACTCCCCTCTACCTAATCTAAGGTAACTCTATTCTTCCCTAGCACCCCCACCCCCACCCCCCTACCTTATTGTGAATTAGCATCTGCATATCAGGGAAAACATTTGGCCTTTGGTTTTGGGGGATTGATTTATTTCACTTAGCATGACATTCTCCAGCTGTCTCCATGCAAATGCCATGCCAATGCCAATCTCTGCAAATGCCATGATTTCATTCTTCTTTAAAGCTGAGTAATATTCCATTAAATATATATACCACATTTTCTTTATCCATTCATCTATTGAAGGGCACCTAGGTTGGTTCCATAGTTTAGGTATTATGAATTGAGCTGTTTATCAAGAATATAGGCAACAATAAATGAAGGCTTATTCTTTTAAAAAAAAATTTAAGCCGGACACGGTGGTGCAAGCCTGTGATCCCAGCAATTAGGGAGGCTGAGGCAGGAGGATCCTGAGTTCAAAGCCAGCCTCAGCAATGGCGAGGCGCTAAGCAACTCAGTGAGACCCTGTCTCTACATAAAACACAAAATAGGGCTGGGGATGTGGCTCAGTGGTCGAGTGCCCCTGAGTTCAATCCCCGGTACCAAAAAAAAAAAAAATTTATACTGTGTTTCAACTTCTTATGGTGCAGATGGATGGGACTGGCCTCAATCTTCTCATCCTAGTCCCAGGCCCTAGATCTGAGAGTCTGAGGACTGTCACAGAAGGTGGGTGCAGTGGGAAAAGTCTAGGAGGGGACAGCAAAGCCTAGGACCTTGGCCACCTACTAAATGACACATTTTCTTCAATCTTATAAAATTTTAAAATAATATTAGAGAAGTTTTTATAAAAATGCTTTTTTTCTGATTCTAATAATAACTCAGGCTGGGAGTGTTGCTCCGTGGTC